>CM060897.1:115515175-115597675 GCA_030762935.1 Hymenopus coronatus | reverse complement strand
GAAAAGTTCTTGAAATACAAAACTTAAATTTATGTTTAGTATATTTCAAGGTTGGGACTCGAATGGGAAAATTCCCCAACCTTTACATGGAAGATTTTTGAAAATGATTGATTTTTCAAAAATGGCTTCAACGATTTTGATTAAAATACGGCATATTAAACTGTTTATAGGCAAATAAAAGGTATACGTTAAATGTATTAAGAATAGCCTCCGAAGTTCCCTTCATTCTAAATGACTTTTGCATAAATAGTAAAATAGGTAATTATCGTTTATCATAATATCAAACATATTTTTTTGTGAAGTTATATCCCAGATGTTTCTTGTTATTGGTTTTAAAATTCCCAATACTTCAATTATTCTCAAATGGGAAATTGTTCAATTTTTATCCTAGTAATTCAAAGAGAAGGAATTTCAAATTTCATCACTTGGCGGCTGGCTTTTAGAAGATTTGACTATGGCTTTAGTCTATTATATTCCTTTATTTATCTCTTACTTAAGTAGGATATCTACTAATATCTGTCTCATTAAGCACAAAATATAGATTAGAATAAACTATTATTAATAGTAATTTGTTGCAGCATAGGTAAAAAATTCACGTGAATTGAAAATATCATACTTATATTTTCGGTACAAATATTCTACTGTATCTATATGCTTAAGTTTCGAAACGAAATAAACAATCAAATTTAAATATAAGTAGTGTTTGTGACGTAGATGCTGCCATTCTGTCAGCCAATAGCAGGACAAATTTGTTGGAGGGAAACAGGTCACTGCAAGACGAGGGCTGTTGGGCAGGATTGATGAAGGGTGTACAGCCATAACATGGGCTGGATTTAGCTTAATCCTTGGGTAAACTAGCATAGAATATCGTAGACAGGTGTCGATCTAACACAGCTGTGTCTACTCAACTTTGCCCTTTAGGAAGCTGCCTTTGTTCAACTATAACTCTACAATTTTTATTTAAAACTACAAGTAATTATATTTCTGATTGAAAATCCATCATCAACTCTGCTATTAAAAACTGTATAATTTCACGGGAACCCTAACAATGCCATGCAAAACGCGTCCTCTGTTGGGTCATTTTGTTGTGTCGCTGCTAATTGAGATAAATATTAGTATTAGGCTATAGCGATAGTCAAATGTTTTAAAATCTACCATTTTGCGATTGACATTGCTAATCACTTCTTTGCTTGGCCAGGAATAGAACAGATACTTCATGTCTGAGGAAAGTATAAGTACTTTGCAATTGAAACTAATAACAAGGAATATCTCGGAAACGCTTACTTCCACAAAAAAAAGTGTAAGGGACATAAATTGTGTATTTTGAGGAGATACACATCTTTGTGCTGTAAGTTTTTGTCTATCTCTTACGGTTTAGCAGTTAAGTAAAATTAGGCAGAATTCATACAGGATAAAGAGGTCTTCAGAGGCTATTCCCGGAAAATTCAAGATATAGATTTTATTAGGGGTTTAAAATATTCAATATAAGGTATTATAATCAAAAAATTAGAGCCATTTTTCAGAAGATAAAATTTTTCAAACATTTTTCCATGTAAAGGGTATTTTGTGAGGAAGGAATTTTCTTGAAAATCTTCGTGCTGGATCCTTAAAAGATGCTAAATCTTAGATTACGAAGATACTATTTACCAAATTTGGTATTTAACGGTTTTCGCTTTTGAGCTATATTGTCAACAGACACACACACAAACACACATTGTAAAAATGCTTTTATTGGACTCAGGAGATGCCGAGAAACATAGTTCCGGGGATCTCAACAACGAATTTTGGATCAAATACAATACCCTCTCTATCCACTTTGTACATTGTGTACACGGGGCTAGAGAAAGTAAAAAAAAAACTCACTCCTTTGCTTGCAGTGGGCTCGCACAGGTGAAAGCATACACAAATAGTGGCGAGCAATGCTCGAGTTTCAGTCAGGAAATTAAAACAGAGCAAGTAAGCCTTGCTGCATATGCAACCATCAAAACGTATGAGTGGAACGTATAATCTAGAATGGCCGAGTACGGTCAAACTTGCGCGACAGTGCATATTCAGAGTAATATTTTCTGACTGGAATCGATGACTTTGCTTGAGCTACTGACTTTTCAAGCAAAGAAGTTCATTCAGGTCTGAGTAAATCCTTGTGGAGAAAATACAGCAAAGATGGGGATTTTGTTGGTCTGAACGGATGATACCTAGTTGAACCAAGAACAAGTCAACGAATATTTAGTTAACTCATAAGAATAATAATCAAGAATTTTTTTTTTTTAATTTGTCCCCATTAGGAGGTAGTGCTTCTATTGTTTCCTTTGAATAAGACACTTAGAAAAGATGATCTTTTTTGTAATTTTGAGATGTTTATGTTTACGTGTGAACGTTTCTTAACTTACAAGTCAATTATTTGCAAGTTCAAAAAAGAGGTAACTTGTCGTAAAACCTAGTTTCATTTATATATGTATTTATATAAAAGCTCTATGCACAAAAATATGTGTGGCAGCACCTGAGTTTGATCACCTATTGCTCCCAGTTCAGCCGTGCTCACCTTTTACCTATGTTTGACATATTATATGAGCAAGAGAGAGAGTAAACGCAGGCAAGGTCGAACGAACGTAGCTTGCTTCGCTTCGGACCGCCCAGCTAACCTGGTTGCGGAAGTATCTGGTACCATCAATATTTTCTGAATTGGATAGCTATGATCAGACTGAAAAATTCAATGCCATGGTCGTGATTTGAACTATGGACCTCGCAGTCTCTAGCCAGTCTCTCTAACCGCTGCTCTATAATGGTAAAATGCCGGATGGTATTAAATTCCTAGAGACCCAGAGATACTTGGTTCAAACCTAGTCATGACATTAAATTTTTCAGTTTGTCTTTACCTATACAACTTCTATCCTACACACAGTTTTTGTGAAAAAAACAATGATATTAAAACTATTTTACCATAATAGTTGCCTGAACTATGAAACCCGGAACTTAAAAAGTACTTACGATATTGTAAGTTGCAATTGATGGATGTCATCCCAAAATAATTAGTTCATCTTGTGGTTTACCGACAAATTGCGAGTCAGTTGAGGAATGTAATGTCGTGCCGGCATGTTGCCATTGTAGCTCAGTGGTTAGAGCGATCGGCTAAGAGAGGAAGATCCTTGGTTCAAATCCATGTCACGGTATTGCATTTTTTAATTGACTCTATATATCTAACTCCTGTCCTACACACGACTTGTGTGAAAAAACAAGACATTAAAATTTTCTGAGTTAATGCATTATTTGCTTGGCATATTAGCATAATTGGAAATGGTCTTTTAAATCTCGTCTAAATATAGATGAGGTGCATGCTCTCAATAACTTCTAAGTGTTGGATAATCTTTACACACTAAAAAGTAGAGAAGAAAACCCTTTCTAGACGGACTTATACCATTTCTAAGAACCTTATCTATGCTTTTAATTTATTTTGACTTTTAGATCAAAGCTTTCGACAAAATTAAGGGATTACTTGATCGCTCTAAATCTTGATCATAAAGAACGAAATTTACAGCAAGGAATATCAGTTTTGTAATTTCTTGTTGTGTTATCCAGCTACAACAGATGCAGGTCACGAGGTCCCATAGCAATTCGGAAACTGACAGGACATCAATTTTGTGGCCAGCTAACTCTTCGTTGGTAGTTTTCTGTTCATCCTGTCTTACTCTAGAGGATTCTCCACGTCATACCTATTTTGATTAGACTCGAAATGAACCTCAGGGCTATCCGAAATGAGAGTCACTACTCAAATCCCTGGACGTCGTAACAGATTCCAGATGAGTCTGAATGCTTTATTCTGTGAGTACTAATTAAAATTTTGGGAACAAGGTAAGGTGCATAAAAAGTGACTCATTCCGCTAGATTGTAATAGTTTTTTACTTTCTCTATACGAACTATGCATTCAGTGTATAGAGAATGTATTGCACTCCACTCAAAAATTCCATACCGAGATTTCACCGGAAATATATATTTTAGGGTCCCTTGTATCCAAAAAAAGTATTTCCAGAAAAAGATCCGTGTGTGTGTCCGTGTCTGTGAACACGATAACTCAAAAACCAAAAGTCGGTAAAATACCAAACTTGGTATTTAAGTTTAGTATCTTCCAGGGATGCGACACAACTATTTTGAGAAAAATAGCTCCACCCCAAACTACCCTTTACATGGAACTTATTTCGAAAATTTTGATTTTCTAAAAAATGGCTCTAACGATTTTGATTAAAATATGAACATTAAAGATATTTACCTGAAAAATCAAATGTATATTTTGAATTTTCTGGAAATAGCCTCTGAAGACTACTTTATTCTGGGTCAATTTTACAGAATTTTGCATAGCTGCAAGATGGACAAAAATTTACCACACAACAAATGTAGAGAACTTTAAACCACACAGTTTATGTTATATACAATTCTTTCGTGGAGTTGATTGTTTGTGAGATATTTATTTCTTGTTTTGGTTTCTGCTATAACAATTTATACATTTCTCATACAGGACTTTGTGAACTTGTGTACATACAAACAAAGAAACTCCAGTCACATAGCAACCGGCTTTTGACTATCACTTTAACATATCGTACTCCCTTATTTCGCTTCTAATAACAAGGAAGGAAGTAATAATACTATTTCTACTAATTTTTTCTCGATTAGATGAAGTAAATAGAGTAATTTGTTGCAGAGATGTAGAGAAAGCTATGGGAATGGAACACATCAGATTTTTTTCTCTTTAAGCTCAGGTAACCAAACTTTGACTCCCCCTGACCGGTATAGTTTGTGCATCAGGTATGTTAGGGAACACTGCGAGTCACCCGGGAATCCCGGGTTCGATTTCCGACTTGTCTGTGCATCTTTGAGTATAAAACATATTAAAAGTAACAATGGAACAATGTTCTGTTTTGTTCTTAAAAGCTTGAATTTTAGGCGAAATTCCTTTTTTGGGAGGAAGGGTCTTTGTTTTATTGTACATAATTTACCCCTCATCAACCTGTTTCTTTAGCCAGAATTATTCCCTATCCCAAACAGAGTCTGGAAATATGGATGTGGGAGTTAATGAGCGTCTGTTAAATGACTATACCTACCGTAATATAATTGTTTCACAAGTCAAAGTCCCCGATATGACCATAAAGTTAAAGGGGGCTATACCCCACCCCCCCAAAAAAAGCACTGGCAGTGACATTCTAAGTACAATTGCTTAAAAAAACGAAAATTGCTTTTTACTCTTCTCTAGCACATATGTACATACATACATAGGAGCTAGAGAAGTTATTTTACTCCACTAAAAAGTTAGATGTCGAGATTTCACTGGAAACATATTATGTTTTGATATCCCCGAGTATTAAAAGCATTTTAGAAAAAGGTTCGTGAGTGTATCTGTGAACGGCGTAGCTCAAAAACGAAAATACCGTTAAAAAACAAACTTAGAATCTAAGGATGCGACAGGAAGATTTTCAAAGAAATCCCTCCACCACAAACTACCCTTTACATGGGAACATCTTTGAAACATTTATTTTGTTCAAAACTTGCTCTAAAATTTCGATTAAAATACCGTATATTAAGGGTTCTTACATCACAAATAAAATAAACATTTTAAAATTTCTGATATGGCTTCCGAAAATATGTTTTTTATGTGCTTTGCGAAATATTGCACAGCTTGTAAACCATAAGAGTTAGACAAAAGCTTAAAATAAAAATGGTAGATTCCGTTATCATGATTTATGTATATGCTTTTTCTTGTAGAGTTGATTGTTTACGAGATTTGCCTTGTTTTGGTTTCAATTTTAAACTTCCTATTTTCAAACCGGATTATGCTAACCGAAACGAACCTCAATTTTTTCACATATAAACCTTCTTTTAAAAGATCTGACTATCGCTTTAGCATAAGTATGCCTTTATCACCCTTATTAGTACAAGGAAGCATGCAGTAAGAGCAATTCTGCTATTGTTTATCTCGATTACCATGACATACATAATATAATATTTTGTAACAATAGTTTGTGTGCGGAACAGCTGGAGAAAGCTATGTGAATGGGACGCATCAGATTTTTATAAAAAGGTCCGTGTGTGTTTTTATGTGTATGCCTTTGGAGTGCATAGGTCAAAAACGAAAAGACCAATAAAAACCAAACTTAGTATTTATGTGTAGTATCGTTCAAGGATGCGACATGAAGATTTTCAAAAAAGTCTCTCCACCATATTTACATGGAACAATGTTTGAAACATTTTGTTTTCTCAAAAATGGCTCTAATAATTTTGATTACAATACCGTATATAAAGATATTTACATTACAAATAAAACATATTTTTTTCTGGAAATTCCTCTAAAGACCTCTATATTCTGGATGTAGTTTGTAGAAATTTGCATAACTTGGAAATTGTAGGTAATAGTAAGACAAAACTTAATATAGAAAATAAAGAGCATTTTTATGCTTGAAACTTTGGCTGATTAAATTCCCAAGAGTTCAAAGCCTAAAGCCCTTGCTTACTTCCATTGATGTTTACTCGATTTCCATTTTCCTTACACTTTTAGAAAGTTTCATGTGGCATAGTTTGTTTCTAATATTGACCTCCCTTCTATTTATAAGGAACTAATTAATAAGAACATTCTATTTATGTTTATCCTGATTAGCATAATGTAGAAACAAGAATAATCCTTTGTAAGAAGTTTGTTTGTAGAGATACTTTTATTATAAACTGAAATGATTTAGCTAAAAATGTCAATGAAATGTATGCTTACTTTCAAATTTCTCTAAATGCTACATAAATAATTAATTTGACCACCAGAATTGAAAGGACTCAAACGTTATTTTAAGTATTGCTTTTAATATTTTCCTCTTTCCTGCCCAGAGAAGTGCATTATACTTCCTTAAACGTAAAATTCAAGGACAATAGGGTAAAATGTAAAACTCAATCAGCTTGCTATTTATTTAATAGGAAATGTTTCAAAATGTTGACAATAATATAATACGGCATGAACATATCTTATTTGATTCTTTACTTGTCCAAGAAGAACCCAACATGATGTATAGACAACAACAATGGTAAAATTACCAAGCTTAAGCTTAAGGAAAGCTTAAGTTTGAAGTTTGACGATTTTACATTGTTTAACATTTGTTTAACAGCCATCAATAATGAATGCTCTCAGCGAATTTGTAAATATGGATAAAAGTGGCCATCGTGATACAATACTTTATTTGAAAGGTCTTAGACTAATTAATATTAAAGTTGAACTAGATTCTACTTTGAGGGAGGCTACTCCTTTGTTTACAATATGCAGTGAAATATTGGGTGGTAGAGTTTAAGCGCGGGCGTACGAGCTGCCAAGACGAACACCGCAGGTTGAACAAATGAGGTTACCAGTCCAGAAAGTGTAAAGAAAATACGCAAAATGGTATTGGATGACTGACTGAAATTGTGCGAGCTAGAAGAAATTGAAGGAATTTTAAACAGTTTTGTACATCGCATACTGACTGAAGATTTGGTTATGATAAAGTTATGTACAAGGTGTATCCGCGTTTGCTGACAATAGAACATGAACAGCAGCGCGAGCATGTTTCAGTCGAGTGTTTGGCAATGTTTCGCTGCAATAAAGCTGAATTTTTGCGTCGATTCGTAACAATGGATGACACCTAGGTCAATCACTTGACAACTGAGATGAAGAAGCAATCAAATTAGTGGATTTAAAGGGGAGAATCGGCTCTAGAGTAGGCAAAGACAGTTCCTTCTGCAGTCAAGGCCATGGTGTCAGTTTTCTGGGACGCACGCGAGATAATTTTCTTTGGTTATCTCGAAAAAGGAAACGTAATCAATAGCGAATATTATGCGAGCTTATCACAGCGTTTGAGTGAAGAAATCCAGCAAAAACGGCCGCATTTTGCGAAAAATAAAGTTTTGTTTCATCAAGACAATGCACCAGTTCACACGTCCATTATGCCAAAATCAATGAGTTAAAGATCCAATTGCTTTCTCATGCACCCTGTTTTCCAGATTTAGCTCCTTCTGATTATTTTCTGTTTCCAAACTTGCAGAAATTGCTTGGTGGTAGAAGATTTGCTAACAATGAAGAGGTGGGAACTGCGGTTGATGGTTATTTTACCAACCTCGAAAGTTCTCACTATAAACAGGGTATCGATGCTATTGAACATCGCTGGAACTTTCTCTGCACGTACTACGTATTGTGTACAGAAAAGGCATTGAATTCCACCTGAAAATTCGATACGAGGTTTCACCAGGAATACAATTTTTAGGGTCCCCTGTATCCAAAAAAAAGCATTTTAGGAAAAGGTCCTTGTGTGTGTGTGTGTGTGTTTATGTATGTATGTATGTATGTCGGTGTGTCTGTGAACACGATAACTCAAATATAAAAAAGTCTGTAAAATATTAAACTTGCTATTTAAGTTTAGTATCTTAAGGGAAGATTTTCAGAAAAATACTCCACCTCAAACTACCCTTTACATGGAAAATAAAAGTTAGACCACTTGCTTTCACCTAGGTAGACTGGGTTCGATCGCAAGTGATCACATGTGGGATTTTTGTGGACAAAGCGGCGCAGGGGCGGGTTATCTCCGGGTTCTCCTATTTCTTTCGCCATCACATTTCACTGTGCTCCATCTTCATTCCATGTGTGACCCTCTGCGGTGCCTAATAGACGCTATAAAAGAAACATGGAAAACATTTCGATTTTTTTTATTTTCTCAAAAATGATTTTAACAATTTTGATTTAAGTACCGTATATTAAAGATATTTATATGGCGAATAAAATGCACATCTTGAATTTTCTGAAAGTAGCCTTTAAAGTCCTTTTTATTTTGAATGAATTTATCTGAATTTTTTTAATTTTAAACTGTAACAGATAGACAAAAACGGACTGTAAAAAGCTTATAGATATCGTTAAAACACACCATTTATATTATATACATTTCTTTCGTGAAGTTGGCCATTTTCGAGACATTTCTTGTAATTGGTTTCAATTTTAAAATACTTCAAACTACTACGGGATCGTGTCAACTCCTAGCCACATAAAGAATCTGAGAGTAATCACATTTTAAATCATTTGACTCTCGGTTTAGCCTAGTATATTCCCTTTTTTCCCTTCTACTTATAAGAAATTAAGTAATAAAACCGTTTCTGCTAATGTTTATCTCAGTAGATAGAAGAAACTAGTAAACGAAAATAGTTACATCCCCTGATAATATTACAACGTCATATAGATTCCCTGTAAAATATCCGCTGGTCAATTGTTGGAATTGCCTTTGTGTTGTAAATCTCTACACCCATCAAACATATCCAGTTCGCTACAAAATCGGGAGTGGAACTTTAGTGACGGATATAAAATTAACGTTTGCGCAGAGTCGGGTAATAAACATAATGCTTTCAAAATAATGAGGCTATAACGTTCTTTTTTTATGTGTCCCTCTGTTTAGTTCATGCTTTGTATCGGCCTGAGATGGCTGATTGCGTTACTGCAGCCAAAACGCTGGTACAGTGCGCACCCTCCCCACCCCTTTGCAGCGCCATTTTGTACCACCTACCTCACTAAACCCTTTCTCGTCCACCACACCAATGGCATTAGCTACTTTTATAGTCCATCGATTCTGTTAACCCAGTCTTTGTTTTGGGCTGTGGACTCGCTCCATTTCTCTGGTTTTCTTTGTGTACTGTACATTCGCTTTGCTTGTCGGAAAACTTGTTCCCTTCAGATAAACTCATTGGATTAAGGCTGAAAACCACACACCGCAAAGGCGTCCGTTTCGAGTTTTAGATGCGAGCGGGACCACCATAACTGCATTTTCCACCACCAGCACGGGATTTTATTACTCTACATTTCCGTTGACGAGCTGACTTGCAGACGAATTTCAGGAAGTTAACAAATCACCGCAGAGTTTTGACTCGTAAATTTGCCTTTTACTCATATCTTCACCGAGGCAATTATTCAGTCACTGAAACAGAACTGTGCATGATTTCTGATTACAGCATTTGCTGATTAGATTATGCGTTTACAGCATTTATACAATGCAAAACTATTTTATTTATTCTGATAGAAGTTAGAGCAAAAATAGCATACGTGCCAGGTGGCCCAACTGCCCCGTATTTCTCGTGTGCAGATGTCCCTTCGTGCGTTAAAAGAGTTGCAGATCTCAACGGGGCTATTTCAATTTAAAAGAGTCTTTATAGCAATTACAATTTGGTACTTAAAGTAACCTATAAAGCACTTATTTGCAATGTTCGCTTAACACATGTTTTGGGCACCATTTTAAAGCGATGACGTAGTACAAATGACTGCAAGAAGATGTAAACAATTAAGAAGCAAGATAATTCAAAGAAATATATAATATAAATAAGATTATATTATTAGAGAATGTTAGCATAAGTTTACAAGAGAGAAGATACAGCTGAAGCTGCATAAGACACATAAAAGAGAAATCTCTCGCAAGGTTTTTGGGGACAATAGCCAAGATGTATAAAAGAACGTCATCGAGTCTAAATAAAAGACAACGCAAGGTGGGGCGAGATTGTGAAGTTGCTGAAAGTTAAATAGTTGGACAATTTCTATTGGTTCATAAAAAGAGACGCTACTGCCAGTGGTCGGCTTGTTAGGAGGTGTTTCACTCAAGTACCACTTATAGAAAATGATCTAAATGTCCTTCTTTTGCTTCTAATTAAGCATGCACTCGTTCAAGCAAGGAATGTCAAATATTCTCAGTCGGTGTCGTATGATTTTTCGGGCTTTTATGACACGTGCATTAAACATTTCTTCATCAGGGATGTCTGCTGCACAAACCAGTGGTTTAAGGTGCCATACAAATTCAAAGGATTGAGGTCGGGGAACGTGCAGCCCATGGAATTGGTCCCCCTCTACCTATCCATTTGTCATGCTGGATACCAGCCAGTGCATCTCCAATAATGGTATTAAAATGAGCTAGAGCATCATGCATAAGCCACATGTTTCTTGTTATTTACAGAGGCATATTTCCTAATAAGTCTTGGAGAGAGTTCTGAATGAATTCCCTCTAGACAGTACCTGTTAGGCTTACAGGGGATAATGACAAATGTTAACAAGTAGCCATGAAAGCATGAATAAATGAAGTTATTAGGTTGGAAAGCCGCAGAATGTGACTTTCATTAATAAATTGATAGTCCAAAACGAAACGTTTTAGAGTATATATTTATATGAACCTATTTTGTTTTTTGGATGTTAGGAATTTATCCCCTTAACGTCGTAAAAGTATTTTTGAATCATCCAGTATTTACGGAGACGCAGTTTTCAACATAGTTGTTTTCATTTACAGTAAAGTGCAGTTCGTGTTAGATAGAAGTGCATGTAGTTCTCCCCCCCCCCCAGTATTTCGGTATTACAGATTACGTAGGTGCGTAAAAAACGTGATAGGCGAAATCTAAGTTTCTCGTGTAAGTGAACGCGTAATACAGTTTTAGCTATGATTTCATAGAAATTTAACGTGTATATAAATTATGAAATCCTTTGGTGACAGTTTAAATACATTGCTTATACTAAAAGATACAAATGTGTTATCTCTGAAAAAGTTTGTTTTATCGTTCCCGCCCTATTAGGAGATACTTGCTCACCAAGGAACCCACCGAGCCGGAGAAAATAAGAATAACCTGTGAGAAACATAATTTACAATCTAAAAACGAGATAACCAGGAAGAGGGAGGAACCCCGCAGTGTTGAACTAGTAAATAGTTCTAAAAAATACACTTTTCTTAAGCTCACTTTTTCATTATTCAAAATCTAATATTTTCCTATAAAAATAATATTAAAAGTCTGAAATTTTCTCCTACGTACAGAAAAATATGTTCATTAAAGTGATGTATTGTAATTATTATATTAGTCATCATTTAGTTTAAAAAAATTAACATTATCATACCTACTTTTTCTACTTTTCACTTTATGAAACCATATACGAGTTAGCAATCAAATCAAAGTTCCAATAGAAATGTTGTTACAAAGGTATTAACAATATAATTTTAAAGAATGACCCTTTGGGTACACATCTGTCGGAGAAGATACATTTTGAATTTAGCTCATAAATTATATAAATAATTTAATAGATTCAAAATTGTGTTATAATGTTATGTGCTGAAGCTTGGTATAGATAATTGTTTTATTGCTAATAATACCAGCACAAAAATGAAAACTCTAGCTATAACAGTTTATAAAATAACTTCTAGCATTTCGGTTTCCGCTTAAAACCAGTAAGTAGCAACCTTAGTTTTTCCGTCTTGCTTATCAGCGGAGACGGTAGGCGGGTCGGTTCATTGCAAGGGGTAAAACAAAATTTGCCCTCGCCAGTTCTCTACTGGCGGGTTTAGGCTTGAAATGTCCCCTTTGAGCTCTGCAACGCTTATAACGCATTAAGGTGTATCTGCTCACGTCAAATGTGGCACATTTGGGCCACCTGATTTCTTCTTTGTTAGGAATAGGATACGGATGGAGGGAACTCGGCACAGAACTTTATGTTGCTTATGTAACCCAAATATATTAAAAATATGTCTGGAAATACTTATCGTAAAGCGACGTCTTTGCGTTGTCTTCGCCCATGTCTTCCACCTATTTGGATGCTGGCTGTCGCTTGTGCTTACTCCTGATTCAGGAGAGGTCTCTCATGTAGCCTTGCTGTGCTCTTAAGTATCAGACAAGCCACGTTACTAAGGGGAAAAGGAGGTGCACATCAAAGTTCTGAGTTGCGAACTGGTGATTCCCAAAACTGGGTTGGACAATAAGCCACTTTTCTCACCGGGTGATACAAAATTAGGTTCAAATTTTCTCTCTACTACTCTCTAGAATTCTAATGCCAAGATAATTCGCACATGTGCTGACAAAATGAATACCCTGCCGATACAAGTCAACCTGTACTGACGGAGCGTCGAGCGGGCTTAAAGTACAAGGGGTAAATTGTCCAATCTGTTTTGTCTTTTCTTACTTGCCTGGTATGATTTGCCAGAAGGTAATTAAGGCCGCAGTCTCCGGTCAAACGTTTACATTTTCAGCAAAATCACAGCACCAGGCGTATTTTTAATACATTTGAGTGTACCCACGCCTAAAGAGCGGGTGTCCCCGGGAGGGAGGGGTGAGGTAAGAGAATACACTGGGAATCAGAAGCGACAACACAGCCATGACTGAGTAACTACAGTTTCCAGATACAATCATCAGGACAGCAGGATAGAGACATCGGGTTCCCTGCCCCACACAGGGTCCAATGCCCCCTCTAGGAGCGGTCTTCAAACAGCTGAGGTCGGGTCATCCTTTCTCCCTGCTACGCTGCACCGAGCATGATCGTCGAAACTTCCACCAATGGGATAAACGTTGAATGAAATGACAATCGAAGCGAAATAAAGGGAAGGACATTCGGGGAATGGAAGAAACTTACCCAACATTCCCCGGCGATCCGGGGAGACCCCTTGTTGTATACACCGTGCCAGCTTCTTTGCTTCGGGGCATCGTGGTCAATTCTAGCACGTCGGTAGAGTTCGTAGCGGGTAGACGTGATCCTTTTCACCTAGTAGGCTCCGCGGAACCGCATCGAGACACGCAATCAGGTATTACCCTATAGAGCACAAATGCAAAACGGGGTCATCGACTTCGACATGAATTACCCTAAGGCAGGGTCAAGGGGAAGAGTTATTAATAATGATTATTGTATCAAGATTATATGAGTCGCGCTACCGTGCCACTAGCAGCGTTGGCCACGACAGTTGGCAAGCTGAGAGCAGCCTGATGGTGTTTTAGACGTGTTCCAATTCTTTACAGAACTCAACCGCAGTTGACAGGCTGAGGGTAGCCCGAGGGTAGCCCTGTTCTCGGAGAGAACTTAACCATGTTCTGACGGGATTGTGGGGTTTGCAGGATGGCAGGTGAGTGTTGGGGTTGTGGAGTGACGGGAGGAGGCAAGCATTGCCCCTCGACGGTTGCCTATCATGGTGCAACGGCCCTTGTGCACCGCTGGTGTGAAATTTATTCAAAAATGTTTATTTTTAGGTTTTAATTTTGAATCCAAGCAACTCTTGAAGGATTGTAAGGAGCTTAGCCGTACAGCTGTTTGAGGTGGTCCTTCGTTACCGGGGATGCCCGCAAGCCATGCGGGGAAGCCGGTATCGCCTGAAGCGGTGATTTGTGTGATTGTAATCCCCAATAAACCTAACGAAAGCTCCGATGGAATGGTAACCTTTCGTTGAATTTTGTTGCCCGACGCCTAATCTCGTCTTCCAGATTGGTAGACCAGAGGCTTCGTGCAGAGGCTATCTCGTAGGAAAGCCACGAGGCACAAAATGGATAGTCCGGAGACATCTATTCTGTACCCGCTGAAGCAACAGCAGACTGGAGTCCGCCACCATGCCACAGATCTTACAGGCGTAGATTCGCAGCAGCGTTGTTCCGGTCCACTGTCCTTTTATACTTGCATCTGTTACGCTCTACTCTCCATTCCATGATTAGCATGGTGGCGCCATCTCTCTTTATTCCTTACAACTATCTGTACACAGCGTGTATAAGTTGCCATCTTACAGACTAAGTTAAGTCCGGTTTTTTCAGCCTTCGTTAAAAAGTTTATGTTGCGAATGTTTACTACATCCCCTATAAAAACACATGGACAAGTAACCAGACCACGGTGAACGAATTCTCTTCAATGATATAAACAGTAACTGCTCTAAACAATACCGGATATCAGATATCCCAAACAGATTACATATTGAGACTTGTAGTTCTGTTTAACGGCTTAAATCAGCGTTAATTAATCCCTTTGGTATTTGTAAAGAATATTATACTATTAAAGAATACATGAATTCTGAAATGTAGATTATTAGCATAGGATAAGTTACCTGCGTGCATTCTTGCTGTGACGTACCACGGACTACTGCACGGATCAACCTGAGATTGAATACGGTTTTGTGAAATTAGTTCCAAAATTAGCCAATGATGCCCCATTTATAGCGTCACAACAATCCAATTTTAATGCTACAAATGCATAAATTTCACCATAAGCACATATTTTGAGGACTCGAGAAGTAAAAAAAAAAATGTTTTTTTGGAACAAAGGTGTGTGTGTGTATATATATATATATATATATATTATATGTGTATGTGTGTGTGTGGACAGCATAGTTCAAACACGAAAATTTAACTAAATACCAAACTAGAAATTTAAAATTAGTATACTCCAAGGATGCGATATAAAGACTTTCAGAAAAATCTCCCCACTCCAAACTAACCTTTGCATGGAACATTTTTCGAAATTTATATTTTGATATACAGCTGTTTTTGTAAGAGTTGGGCAAACATTCACCACACAAAAAATGTAGATCTCGTTTAAACACATAATTTAAGTCATATATGTTTTTTGCAGGTCTAAGCATTTCCGAGTTGTTCCTTATTATTGGTTTCAAAATATCCAATACTGAGATGTGTCCAAGTATTATTCCTTTATTTCATCCCGGTCACACAAGTAAAAGGACATTTTAAGGCCATCATAAGCCGACCATTTATTAAAACATTTAATTATCGCTTTAGTCTAGTATATGCACTTCAATACTTCTAATTAGAAGCAGATAAGTAATGCAAATGTTTCTGCTAATGCTTATCTCGACTAATAAAAAGTAGTAAGATGAATAGCTTTTGTAAGAACATTTTTTTTCAGAATAGGTAGAGCAAGTCACTATAACAAAATCAATTTGTTCCTTCTTCAAATTTATCAATAAATGCTTTCTATTTCTATATTTACTATAATATCTTCCTCGTCTTTGCATGTGCTTACTTACCATCATCTAAATTTTTAGCTCAAAAATGTAATGTGTCCCTTGTAATAAAAGGTATATTGCGATCATCTAAGCGTAGCCTAAGTTTCTTCTAAAATCAGGGAGGTTACCCTCCAAAGGACTTTCCATTAGGGCAATACCTGGGTTACTAACTACCCTCCTCTGGCACGCAAATACACCAGGAAAGAAATGATCACACCACTTTTACGTGTCCCGAAAGGAAGACTACCAAAATACCTGGTCGGGCCTACAGCAAGCTAGCCGTAGGACTTTGAGGGGTGTCACAGTGCAGTTTTAATATCACTCACTGTCCATATGTAGCCTATTTCCCAGAATCTCAGGAGCAACTACCCGCCGAGACCAACCCAATCCGAATAACTCGCTTTCGGGAGGGGCTCAAGTGTTTGGACCAACGTACTTCTGGTTACTTAGAATTACCAGGGGTCCGCAGTGCTCACACCAAGGCAGCTTAATGAATCGAAACCTTCCTCCACGAGTAGTATAAAGTAATACCTATTTTGGTCAGCTTGAATAATAAATTAGTTGTTTAAATTCTTGTTACACAAAAGCTTTACTTTAATCTGATTAAGAATACCGGTAGAAATAATGGTTACCATGCTAACTTCATAAAGCCAAGGAGGACGATGCAGTTTTTCTGGTGTAAAAGTCCTTCGGAAGGGAAGTAAAGCTGTTGGTCCCATGTCGTAGACACTCGGCATATAAAATAATTTCAAGCCTGATAAAGAGGCCTCTGAGCAAAATTAAGCGGTCTTTCACTCCCAGTATAGAATGTGACGCTGAGAACCACAGCAGTTAAAGAGCATCAATAAATAAAACTCTATTTCATTTCATTTTCATTTAGTGCCACCAGTGCCGCAATTAGTATTCCATTTATAGGGTCACAAAACTATTTCATGCTAGAATTGCATAAGCATACGTTATGCCTAATTTTCTTCTTTGACAGTTTACATGGGAAATCTATTAGCCCCAATGTTTAGCCAAGTTTGTTTTTATTTTTATAAGCGATTTATTTCTGTAGCACTAACTGCGCAGGTCCCGGTGTGCTTGTTGACAGATGGTATCAACTAAAGTGCTCGGCATTTCCCTTTTGGGAGCTATTAATCGAACACAGGTTTCTTTCAGTCCCTTTTCCTCTAATTATCCGTATCGTATGCACCGGTGCTGCGACACGCGTGTCACTCCTTGCTTACATTGATCCCGCTCGCGTGACCCAAATGCCTCTCTGGATTTTTTATCGGCACCAACAGATCTCGTGGCATTTTTGTGCCAGATTGGCTAATCCTTCCCTTCTGCATTGGTGCAAAAAATTACCACCAGATTAATCACGGGTAGTGATATATCAAACGCTGTAACAAGATAATTAGTTACCCTTAAATAGGCTCCAGAGGGCGATATTTGTGAACACTTTTGACCCTGTAACACTTTCTCTTGTTAATGGGATCTTCCAACTCGTCTCATTATTTCTGAATGCGCTACCTACGGAACAGGTTATTCCTGCTAAAATAACCCAGTAACAATTCTGTCTGTTCGCGGTGCTATTAAACAAACCCGATGTGATCCATTCACATTACTTTCTCTACCTCTCTATAACAAATTATTGTTAAAAATATTATTCTTCTATCTACTTCATGCTAATCAACACAAACATGGACTCATTACTTAGTTGCTTATAAGCATAAAAAATAATCAACACGGTAGGCTAATGCAATAGTAATATCATCTATCCATTCTTATTTCACCGGTAATGTAATCAAATCAGAATGTATTCTTCTGCGAACGCACGTAATAATCTGGTTCGACTGCCGTGCAATTGTAAGACCGCGTACCTTGGTAGGGGAAAAAAAACAGCTACCTATTTGCACTGTTCACATATAATGATTAACTCTATTGTATAATAGAACTCAGTAAAACAGGTAGGCGAATTCTTATATATTCAGTACGAATGTAAAATTCTCCTGTAAATTTTTAAAATGTACACATGATGTTTTGAAAGTTTGAAGTACTGCATATGTGCATCACACCAACGGTTATTTATTTATTTGCGAATTTTAATATTCACATTGCACAACCATACAGCACATTTCTTTAATATAATGCCCTAATGCAGTAGAAGAGCTCATCAGAAGATGAAACTTGTCCCTCTCTGAGTGCGAGTCATTTGTTGCAGTTGCAATCGAACTGTCAGTCATCATCGAGATTAACAATGGGCCAACAACAATGTCCACAATTCCCTCCAAATCTTACTTTGTTAACTCTTCCCGAACAATGTGTGACACACATTCACTGCATTTTTCTACTGTCACTTGTAAGCTGCTTGCACAAGATATCGCACCTAGACTAACTTAAAAGTTGGATGGGTAGAGTCAGACTGAAAAATTCAACTAATGGCGACTTATAATGTTGTATGTATTGGTATTGGTTTACCAATTACCATGGTAGCTCAGTGGTAGAGCAACCGGCTAGAGACCGGGAGATCTGTGGTTCAAATTCCGGCTATGGCATTGAATTTTTCAGTCCGACTTCACCTGTCTAACTCCTGTCCTACACACAACTTGTAGGAAAAAACAATTATACTAATTTAAAAGTGTTACACACTTTATGCTGATTACGGAAACCCAGTAAATTCTACCGTTAAGCTAACAATATTGTTTAATGGATAAGTAAGGTACTTTTCACAAAACCTATTATAGACACTAGGAATGGTTCTTTTCTTGCTTTAGTTTACTTCACCTTATTACAGATTTCTGCAACTACTTGCTCACTTGAAGCAGCTGTTGAACTGCACAACGGATATGCATTGTTATATAAACAAATAATGATTAAATGATTAGTAAATTTTGTTCCTTTTATTATTCATACTATATTATTTAGACCACATTGTATGTTTTAATACGAAATTTCTGTACTCACTCGGCAATTTAAGAGGAACTATTTTGTAATGGAGTAAAGCAATAAAACGTTCAGCAACCAATCATAGCCATTGTAGCCTGTTGATTTTGTTTATATTACCGGTGAAGTAAGGCTGGACGGATAATAGTTATTTATATTATAAGGCGAGAATTTGTGAGCGCGACGTCTAATTTCTCATGAGCAAATAATAGTCTAATAAGCCAGGTGTAATAAACAACTTTTATGCTATCCTAGTATTAATTGAAATATTCTTATACTTATTAATATCAATATTATTGGAGTCGTCATTACGAGAAATAAAATTTTATTCGTGACGTAGATAGTTCTTTGTTCGTTGCTGCGTAACCCTGCCGGAATATACACTTTCAATTCTGGTCGTTTACACTGCACAAAATAAACCAATAAATGAATGAAAATGGGTATTCCCAAATAACATTTTAGATTATGTTAAAAAAAGCCGTACTTAGTTTGTTACCCGACAAGTCGAAGGACTTATAAGACAAGCAGTTTTCATTTCTTGAACAACGAGGAAATGCCAAAGGAGTTCAAATAATTTACGATGAAATACTCATTTTTGTTGTTTCCTAAGATGCATGTATTGTGTACATGAAGTCTCTATTTGGCTCTATTTGCATGGCCAGGAGCTAAGAAATGACCATTTGAGAAAAGCTTATAAGCTCTGTGTTTTACCAAGACCTAATTTTCTTCTGATTAAGATTTTGTCTATCTCTTACGGTTTACCGGTTATCAAAATCCATTGTGAATGAAGAGGTCTTCATAGGCTATTGCCAGGAAACAAATAATTATTTTATTTGTAAAATAAAATTAAAAATATTTAGTAAATTGTATTTTAATCAAAATCTATAGAGCCAATTTTGATAAAATAAACTTTTGGAAATGTTTTCCATATAAAGGTTGTTAGTTTGTGATAGGGCCAGGTAGGGGGAGGGAGACGTTCCTAAAAAATTTGTCGAATCACTGAAAGAAGCTAAGCTTAAGTATGATTTTAGTACTTAATCTACCTTACTTTTTTGGGTTATCGTGTTCACAGACACAGGGGCACACGGACACAAGGATAACCACACGGACCTTTTTTGGAAAAATCTGACGTGTTTCATTCCCACGACTTTCTCTACACTATTCTTCTATATACTTCATGCTAGTCGAGATAAGCATTATTACTCGCTTCCTTTTAAGTAGAAGGGAAATAAGGGCAAACACTAGGCTAAATCGTCCAGGAATTGACAAGTTTCTGATTGAGAAAAATTCAAAATACTTTAAAATTGAAAAGCAATAATAAAGAATGTCTCGGAAATGGTTAATTCTACAAAAAAAAATCTGATGTGTTCCATTCACATGACTTTCTCTACATCTCTGCAATAAATTATTCTTAAAAAGCTTATATTTCTATTTACTTCATGCTAATCAGAAAAAATTAGCAGAAATAGTCTTATTACTTGCTTCCTTGCAAGTAGAAGTCAAATAAGGGAGTACCATAGGTTAAAGTGATAGTCAAAACCTGGTTGCCATGTCACTGAAGTTCCTTTGTTTGTATGTCCAGCAGCTGACAAATTACCGTATGAGAAAAGTATAAGTTTTTCATAGCAGAAACCAAAAACAAGGAACGTCTCAAAAACGATGAACTCCACGAAAAAAAAAAAATAAAACATAAATTGTGTGTTTTAACGTGCTCTACAGTTTTTGTGTAGTAAGTTTTTGTCCATCTCTTGCGGTTTAGCGGTTATTCAAAATTCCGTGAAATTCATCCAGAATAAACTACTCTTCGGAGGCTATTTCCAAAAAATGCAAGATATACATTTTATTTGTCAGGTAAATGTCTTTAATATATGATATTTTAATCAAAATCATTAGAGCCATTTTTGAGAAAATCGAAATTTTCGAAAAAATGTTCCATGTAAAGGGTAATCGGGGCTGGGGGGATTTTTCTCAAACTCTTCGTGTCGCATTCCTGGAAGATACTAAACTTAAATACCAAGTTTGGTATGTTACCGACTTTTCGTTTTTGAGTTATCGTGTTCACAGACACACGGACACACGGACACACACTCACGGATCTTTTTGTGGAAATGCTTTTTTTTGGATACAGGGACCCTAAAACATATATTTCCGGTGAAATCTCAGTATCGAATTTTTGGGTGGAATACAATACTTCTCTATCCCTATGTACATTGTACATACGGGGCTAGAGAAAGTAAAAATATACGACATGAATTACATGTATTAAGGAGATCTACATTTTTATGAAGAATTTTTTGTCTATTTCTTAGGGTTTACTTTCAAGAAGTCCTCCGGAATGAAGAGGAGTTCTGAGACTATTCCAGGAAGATTCATGATAAAGGTATTACTTGTCAAGTAAGCATCTTTAATATACGGTATTTTACTTAAAAGCTTTAGAATTATTTTTGCGAAAATCGAAAATTGCGGAAGTCTTGTAAAAGGTAACTTGAAGTGGGGAGATTTTCCTGAAAATATTCATGTCACTTTCTTGGAAAACACTAAACATAATCACAAAGTTTGATTTCGTACATTTTGATTTTCTCAAAAATTTCTCTAACGATTTTAATTAAAATATCGTATATTAAATGCATTTAAATGACAAATAAAATGTATATATTGAATTTTCTAGAAATAGCTTCTGAAGACATCTTTACTCTGGATGAATTTTGCGGAATGTTGCACAACTAGTAAACCGTAAGAGATAGACAAAAAGTTTCTAGACAAAAAAAATGTATATCTCGTTAAAACACACAATTTATGTTGTATATATTTTTTTTTTTGCAGATTTGACCAGTTTTGAGATTTTCTTTGTTGTTTCTTTCAGTTTTAAAATACTTAAAATATATTTCTCGTATGGGAACTTGTCAACCCCTGACCACGAAAAGAAACGGATACCAATCCCATAGCAACCAGATTTTAAGACATTTGAGTATTGGTTTAGCCTAGTGTATACCTTTCTTTTCCTTCTAATTATAAAGGAACTAATTAATAAGATTTATGTTAATGTTTATCTCGATTTACATGAGGTAGATAAAAGAATAAGTGTATTAACAATCATTTGTTACAGAAATGTAGAGAAAATCATGTGAATGGATCCGACTTTTTCTGCTTGAGGTTGCAAATATGAAAATGAGTATGAATATTGAATATGCTGCCATAATCACAAATATATTTATTCTACAACAAAAGATATAATTTTAGAATAAAAATATGCAATTAAATATTTTGAATGATCTGGTTATTAGAACATATTTTATGCTGTTTTAACAATATGCTACACTCATTCTCAATAACTAAGCTTTGTTTCACCTTTTATTGTGTGTGGGAAATATCTTGACTTGGTTTGTGAGAAGAGAAGTTATGCAACCCTCTGCATATCCTGTAACCTTAGTTTAGGTTACGTGTTGTCAACAGCTCAGTACAATATAAACGTATATACATAACACACAGCCAAGAAGTTTGAAATGCTAGAGCATTGCATATGTACTTAAACTCAACACGATTACTCTATTGTCTATTACTTTCTCTAAACGTACTGCACATAATGCATAGAGGAAGTGGTGTATTCGATATTGAGATTTCACCGGAAATATATGTTTTTAGGTGTCCTGAGTCCAAAAAAAAAAAAAACATTTTTAGAGAACGATCTGTGTGTGTCTGTGATTGTGGACAATATAGTTAAAAATAAAAAAAATAGATAAATACAAAACTAGATATTTAATCTTTCAAGGATGCGGCACGAGGATTTTTCAAGAAAATTCCTCCACCGCAAAATACTCTTCAGAAGGAAACGTTTTTGAAAATTTTGTTTTTCTCAAAAATGGCTCTAACGATTTTGCTGAAAGTACCGCACATTAAAGCTATTTACATCAGAAATAAAATGTGTATCTTGAATTTTCTGGGATTAGCTTCTGAAGACCTGTTCATTCTGGCTGAATTATTTATAATTGGTAAACCGCAAGAGATTTACTCCACAAAAATGTATATTAAAACTACACAATTTATATCATACACATTTTTGGTACATACTTTTGGTACATTTTACTTTCTCTATACGCATTATGTACACAGTGTATAGAGAAGGTATTGCACTCCATCCAAAAATTCGATACCGAGATTTCACCTGAAATATATGTTTTAGGGTACCCTTTATCTAAAAAAAAAGCATTTTCACAAAAATGTCCGTGTGTGTGTATGTCCCTGTGTGTGTGTGTGTGTGTGTGTGTGTGTGTGTGTGTCCGTGTGTCCGTGTGTCCGTGTGTCAGTATGTCCGTGTGTCCGTGTGTCTGTGAACACGATAACTCATAAACGAAAAATCGGCAAAATATCAAACCAGGTATTTAAGTTTAGTATCTTCCTGGGATGCGACACGAAGATTTTGAGAAAAATCCCCCACCCCAAACTACCCTTTATATGGAACTTTTTTCGAAAATTTCAATTTTCTCAGAAATGGCTCTAACGATTTTGATTAAAATTTCGTGTATTAAAGATATTTACCTGACAAATAAAATGTATACCTTGAATTTTCTGGGAATAGCCTCTGAAGAGTAGTTTATCCTGGATGAATTTTACTGAATTTTGAATAACTGCTAAACCGTAAAAAATGGACAAAAACTTACTGCACAAAAAATGTAGAACACGTTAAAACACACAATTTACGTTTTATACTTTTTTTCGTGGAGTTCGTAGTTTTTGAGCCATTCCTTATTTTTGGTTTCTGCT
Organism: Hymenopus coronatus; assembly: GCA_030762935.1. Taxonomy (NCBI): domain Eukaryota; kingdom Metazoa; phylum Arthropoda; class Insecta; order Mantodea; family Hymenopodidae; genus Hymenopus; species Hymenopus coronatus. The sequence goes on along the minus strand of CM060897.1, from coordinate 115,574,225 downwards.
GTGAAGAACTTATACTTTTCTCATACAGGAATTTGTCAACTGCGGTCCATACAAACAAAGGAACTTCAGTGATATAGCAACCAGCTTTTGATTATCACTTTAACCTATGGTACTCCCTTATTTCGCTTCTACGTAGAAGGAAGCAAGTAATATGGCTATTTCTGCTACTTTTTTTACTGATTAGCATGAAATAAACAGAAGTTTAAGCTTTTAAGAATAATTTGTTGTAGAGAGGTAGAGAACGTCATGTGAATGGTACACATCAGATCTTTATGATAATCGCCCTCCGTGGTGTAATGGCTACCATATACCCAAGGTCGCGGGTTCAAACCTGGCGGAGGACGATGGATTTTTTTCGGGTGTAAAAGTCCTTAGTATGGCTTCCTTCGGAAGGGAAGTAAAGCCGTTGGTCCCGTGTCGTAGATTTACGGCACGTAAAAGAACCTCAAGCCTGATAAGAGAGGCCTCTGAGCTAAATTAAGCGGTCTTTCACGCCCAATATAGAATGGGACGCTGAGAACCACAGTAGTTAAAGGGCGTCCATAAATAACACGCCATTTCTTTCTTTCTTTATGATATTCGTTATTGGTTTCAATTTTAAATTAAGCATCTTCTTAAATGGGATTACCTTTCGTTTCATATCTCTTTTGTTTTTTTCTTGAAATGCAAAGCGAACTGAACTTCAATTGTTCACATATCGATCATTTTTAGATTTGACTATCTCTTTAGCCTAGTATATTCCCTTATTTCCCTTCTGATATAAGGAACTAAGTAGTAATTACTTTAATGTGTATTGTCTAGCATGTTGTAGATAGAAGAATATGCTTTTGTAGAAATAGTTTGTTATAGCCTAGGTAAAGATGATCATGTGAATATAATAATTTTTGTTTGTTTGTATTTTGTTCCTCCTGATCAGAAGTGTGGACAACGCTTAATATACGTGTTGAGTGAATCACGTATTGTTACCAAAATGCCGAAGATAAAAATTAGTGAAAGTGTTCGGTTGCAGCAGCATGTTAAAGAGCTCTCAGGTACATTGAGCACAGATGGAAACATCTATATTGTTAGTTGCGCTGGTACCTGTGTTCATATCCCGCTTAAAGGTTTTGGTTATTATAGGAATGGCGTGGGGGTGTGGGTGTCCTTGCTCAGGATTTTATTAGCATGGATCTTTCAGATGTGATTTTCTTCGAGTTCCAGATTATTACCGAACTCATTTATTCACTTTGTTTGACCTTCTGCCGTCAAATACATACGTATTCCTCCTAAGTTTCTCCTCTTAAGTTACGCTTTACTCGATTTATTACATATTACTTTTGAAAGTCTTTTGGTGCAGTGATTTCATCCGTATTCTGGTCCGTATTAAACCAACATTAATTCCGTCACAGCCAAAAGTAGCCCGTTTGGCTCCACCATGACCCAAATATCACATCTTAGCTCCGCGGATGTTCCATGCAAAATGCCAAAAGTGTCACTTGACTAGCAAGAAAATTGTTTCTGTCCTCCTTGTTATGTCCACGCTCGGACAATGTAGCCTCACTCCTTCGGTTCAATGTCCTTCCCTTAACGGTACTGTCCTACCTGGGTCGATTGTCAGCTCGTGACAACTGTTTTACATTATTTCTTTCCTGGCCATTTCCAATGTACATTTGTTCCTTCTTAGTATAATTTATATTATTGGCTATAATTTATATCTCCCTTTTAGATAATTTTTAACCCCGTGACACGACATGTACTGTTTCATAGTCTTGTAGCACATCTATTAATGCTCCCAAGTAATGCAGCTTGTATCTTGCAACAAACATATTTTAGTGTAGTTCAAAATTAATTACTAGCAATTTGTTAAACGAGTTCTATTATGGCAAATTTTACAAATAGTTTTTGTTTTTAGCAAATATAACGAACTTTTAACAAATATGTGCTTAATTTTATGACATAAAATAAATACATTTAATTAAATTATTTTTTCCCAAAAGCTGTATGTAGGATAGAAATTGGATAGGTAAGGTCAAACTGAAAAATTCAATGCCATAAGCAGAATTTGAACAACGGATCTGCGGTTTTTACCCGGTCGCTCTAGCCACTAAGCCACCATGGCTGCTTGCCGACACGGCATTAGCATTTTCAACTAACTCGTATGTTTCCCCGTAAACCACATAGTGACCTCAAAACACGAGCGCAATCCAGAAAGTAACAGACGATTTTTCAAAACTAAATAATAACGAAAGATATCAACATAATACTTTATTTACAAAATTAGAGAACCTTACTCTATATCTCATCGTAATCTCATTCTCTCAATTCATTTGTCACGTGGTACCAGTTTTTCAATGCCGATGTTATACTTTTCATCCGCCAAAGTATTTGTTCATTTTTTTTAATCCGCAAACTGTTCGGTCAATCGAATGTTATAATCAGAGAGCGCAAGTGTACGGTGATAATGCAATGAACGAGCCTTCAGTTAGAAAATGGCGCATAATTTAGAGTAACCTAGGATGAATTGATATGCACAACAAAGATCGGAGTGGAAGTTCATCAATCGGTATAGTAAATGTTGATAAACTAATTCAGAAAAATAGGTGTTTCACTTTGGACACTACACATGACTTTTTGGGTGAAACAAATTCCAAAGCTCAAAGTGGGAGTGTATCTTGGCTCAGATTTTTTTGGCGTAGTTGGGTATAACTTTGCATTAAAAAACCGGTACCACTAGACATTACTGTCATATCTTGTTAGTAATGGCGATTACGTTGAGAAATAGAGTAAGGTTCTGTAGCTTTGTAAATAAAGTTTTGAGTTGATATCCTTCTTCATCATTTAGTTATGCCTGTTACTTTCTGAATTGCCCTCGTATTTTGAGATGACAACCCCAATAGTGACTTACAATTTCGTAAGTAGGTAGTTTAAGTCCCGGGCTATTATGTTCAATCAGTGTTAATTTAACTTTTTTTCACACAAGCCGTGATTAGGGCATGGGTTGGTTAGGTAGAGTCAGACCGACTAGTGACCGGGAGATCCGTGGATCAAATCCAGGCTATGCCACTGAATTTTTCAGCTAAATAAATTTAACTTTTTAGCATCTAAAAATCCGTTTCCTACTCATTACCAGGGTGCAAACCCGAGACACTTTGCACTACAGTCAAGCGCTCTACCGGCCTGGCTGCTCAGTAATGATTGGTTATCTAATGGTTTCTTTTGCTAAGGTATGCATTGCTTCTGTAAGCTTTAATTAGCATATCTAGGATAGCTTTGTACCATGGAGCTAAATATTGCAGAAAGAATAACAACAGTAATAATACCTACTTTAGAATTTACAACTCCTATGTTAGCCATTTTCCTAAAATGTATTGTAATTATCTCTGAAGTGGGTGAATAGATCCATGCTAGATGGCACACAAGTCAGTGGCTCTAAATGTTGTACAATTATATGGCACCATTTCTTGTACAAGTAGCGTCTCTGTCTGTACAGCACCACGTGTTGCATGCAATGAGGTAAACCTGTTTGCTAAATATGACGAGGTACAATGAAAGCGAAGCCCAAAGTAATTACTGACAATGTATTAACTGTTATGAGAGGAATTCATCTACTTAATTGCTAATACCGCAGGAGCTAGATTTTGCAGAATAAATAAAAGGCTACTCCTGGGAGCGCTTAATAAGGAAGCAGGTTGTTTTTCACCTGATACTGAAATTAAAATAATGGCCCACTAAAATGTAATTGAACAAAAGGAGCACTTATCTGATTAAAGCATTTTTATTCCACAGGCTCCAAATAGCTGTATAGACGAGTGATAAATAGACCTGTAAGGTCCGAAATTAAAACCCGTTAAACTGTTTGGAAATTTCAGTTGCACGTTCTATATCTATGAAGGAATATACAAAGTTACTTACCAAAGTATGCTGTTCTTCTGTGTACAACAGTTTCTCTAGAAATCCCTTGCGATGGTCTTTTGAGTAGTACATAATTTTTCTTACCTGCAATGAAAAGAAATTGTAACTAGCTTAATTGAATATGATAAAAATTGAACTATAAAATACTACTCTGAAGTAAATGTGGCCAGGCACCGAAACTATTTAATAATAATTTCGTACATCACGAGTTTATTTATGTGCTGTTCAAATTCTTAGTAAAATGAATGAAGTTTCAGCTTCAAAATTTAAAAAAATAATAATTACAATTGATAGAACGTTATTTTTAAGGTATGCATCTGTAACATTTGGAAAATCTACAAAATATTATTATACACAATAATAATAATAATAATATTTTATAATGTGTTAAAATTCAGGTTTTCCATAATTTTTAAATAACTATTTTAATGTCTCAATGCATTTTTATAAGAAAACCAAACCACGTGATGCATTTTAAAGTTATTCTCACAAAAAAGTCAAGCTTTATAGTAAATTAGTTTTCAAATAATTAACTCTAATTATTTTAGAAAAATTGGTACTCTTCCTAGTCTCCTAAGCTCTTGATTCTTCAAAACTTGTAGTTAATTTCTCAAAATTAGAACACTATTTTGAAAATGATTATAGCTGTTCTATTAAAGTGCTTTGAAACGCAGTATGAAGTTTGAAAACAATTTAGTACAAAATTGCATCATGTGGAGTATTTTGAGTGCGGAAAGCTACTGGAAAAAAGTGTGCGAGAAAATCAGGTTTAAAATTGGGAGTGCCAATTAATAAGCATGAGCTTATTTAAATTTATATTACATGTCATTTTACTATGAAAAAAATTAATGTTTTAATTCTTCAGAATATTTGGTCAAAATTCACAGATGCATCATCTAAATAACTAATGATCCTATAGATCGACATTTAATATGCGGTCAATACATATTGCACTACAGCCAATTCTGCATTTAACAGATGATATAAATAAGGTTAAAGGTAATCAAAGATTTATAAACATGAAACAATTACATCTGTACATTTTTACTTTCTCTAGCACGTATTCAATTGCAATGTACATAGTAGCTAGAGAGGGTATTGCATTCCACCCAAAAATTGGATACCGTGATTTCACTGGAAATATGTTTTCAGGTCCCCTGAGTCCAAAAAGGCATTTTTAGAAAAAGCTACTTGTATGTGCGTGTGTGTCTATGATCAGCATAGGGCAAAAACGAAAAGACTGAAATACCAAACTTGCCATTTATGTTCAGTATCGTCTGAGGATGGGACACGAAGATTTTAAGAAAATCCACCGCACACTATACTGCTAAATTCTGTTTTTATCAAAATTGGCTCTAACGATTTTAAATAGAATACTGTATAAGAACTGAAGCTTTCCTGGCGACGTGTTAATTCCAAATCTCGGGCTTCTAGCCAGGTAAAAACTTGGCTTGACACCAACGTTTCGAAGAAGTGCATCTTCCTCGTCTTCAGGGTGAACTGATCAGTTCACCCTGAAGACGAGGAAGATGCACTTCTTCGAAACGTTGGTGTCAAGCCAAGTTTTTACCTGGCTAGAAGCCCGAGAAGATTTGGAAAGAATACTGTATGTTAATATATTTACATCATACACATATAGTGAATTTTCTGGCAACGCTGCTGAAGACCTGATAATTCTGGATACTTTTGATAAAATATGCATACATGGCTATTCACTTGGTTTTATATTCTTTTGTTCCATCATTCAGTTTATGCACATTCAATTCTCTTCTTATTCTTCGCTTCTTTGATTATATCTTTTCCTATAACCAGCAACTGCTCTTAAAAAGATTTGATTTGCCTCAAGTTTATGTTTGTTTTTCGCTGTGATCATTGAATCCAATAGTTTTGACACCGACATTATTATATAGAATTTTAATATTGAATCTTTTCTGGCTTTATTTTTCAAACATATTTTTATGGTATCATTTAGATACTTAATACTTCCAAACTTTTTATTAGTTAAGATTGTCTTTGAAACGTTATATTGCATCCAAAATTTTAAATTCTGTAACTTATTCCACAACAGTGTTTTATATTATAACTTTTGTTCTTTGCCTTCTGAATGCCATCACTTAAGTCTTTCTTAAGGATATTGTCATATTATTTTTTTTTTTTTTTTTTTTTGCCATTTTATTTAATGCATTTTTTTTTGTTTCGTAAAGTGTTTACATGCTCTACTATGAGTGTAGTACTACTTGTTTTTCAAATTCTTTTATATACTGTATGTACTAATAACCTTAGTTCATTTGATTAATACTTTTTTTTTTTTTTTTTTTTTTTTTTTTGGCTGCTGCTGGCATCATGAGTTGGATATTTTACTCTCAAAGGTTAAGTCACTTACGTGACGTTTTCCTTTCATCTATACTTACTTTTGTCACTTATCTTGTGTTTGTTGTTGCTCATTGGTCTTTCTAACACTTGAACTTCTAGAGAGTTTACATACCTTGTAAATGGTTTTAAAAACATAATTATTAATTAAGAGTGATTTTTGTCTGAGTTGTCTATTTTAAGTACACTATTTACTATATATTCTCTTTCACTTTTCAGTGCAATACACACGAATGCATACTATGACCACGCGCTATGGCCATAATCGCCATACGTGTGTAGTATATGGCTTCCTTTGTAAGTCATAGTTGATTGTTAGCATGTATTGTTACTCACGTGTGTTAGTGAATACCTGTGCTGTTCTTTTAACATCGGAACTGTGATTGTTACACATATGCCAGCGGACATGTGTTCTTTCGGAAGGTTCTTTGACGCCGAAGCCGCCCATTGCTAAGCGGTGGTACAGCACAGCTTCTGGAAATTTCCAGGCACTTAACCAACAGATAAAAGCAACGAAACACCAACACACCAAGACAAGCCGCCAAATTCCGCAATTACAAAAGAATTTCCAAACCTCATGGACATACCTATATAAAGTTACCTATTGTATTCCCAACACAATAAACACTGTAAATGTATCGAATCAAATTACTCACAAATTTAAAAATTGTATATAAAAACCAATGTAAATACTTGCTGCTAACCATAATATTATGTATGTAAATAAGAACTCAATAAAGTACACCCCCTCAAAAAAATCGTTGTGTGATCCATTCACATGACTTTCTGTAGCTGTTACACAAACTACATTTCTTACAAAAGATTAATGTCTCTACGTATGCTAGTCAAGGTAAATATTAGCAGAAATTGTCTTAATCACTTGCTTCCTTGTAAGCAGAATGAATACACTAGGATAAATCGATAGTCAAATCTTTTAAAAGCTGGTCCTATTTGAAACAACTGAACTTCGGCTCGCTCTGCATGGCCTGCTGTAAAGCAGAGATCACACAAAACTTCACTTCCCGTTTCAGAAAAGTTTAAGTAGTTCACAATTGAAACCAATAACAAGGAGTATCGCAGAAACATCCAGCTCTATATAGCAAACGTATATATTATGTGTTTTAACCAGTTCTACAATATATGTATAGTAAGTTTTTGCCTATATCTTACGGTTTAACCGTTATGCAAAATTCTGCAACACTTACCCAGGATAACGAGGACTTCAGAGGCTATTCCCAGAAAATTAAAAATATAGTTTATTTGTGATGTAAATATCTTTAATATTGGGTATCTTAACTAAAATTGTTACAGTCATTTTTGAGAAAACAAAATTTTAAAAAATGAATCCATGTAAAGTGTAGTTTAAGGTGGGGAGATTCTCTTGAAAATCTTCATGTAGCATTTTTGGAATATATTAAACTTAAGTAGGTACCAAGTTTGGTTTTTAACAGTCTTTTCATTTTTGAGGTATGCTGTTCACTGACACATACAAAGCTTTTTCTAAAACTGCTTTTGTCATACGCAGGGGAGTTCAAAACATATTTCCGGTGAAATATCGACATCGAATTTTTGGGTAGAACACAGTACCTTCTCTATCCATATGTACATTGTACACACGAGCTAGAGAAAGTAGAAAACATATCTTGCTGCCTCAGCCAAAGCGAGGGGCATTCCCTAAAAATTCTAGGGACGACTTTGAGGTGAATAAACCTGAAAGTCACATAAGCCCTATATTAAACCCTAGTAGTTATTCAATATTGTCACCGGATGCATCGCATGCAACAGATGCGTGAACTCCGATGGGAATTTCGTGGCGAGCAGTATCACCGTCGCAGCGAACGTCGAGAAGAAGCTATACGGCACAACTGTTACGAAGCATATCTGTTTGTGAGTAGATTGTAACCAGTTTGTGACAAACTAAGGGTTGGAGAAAAAGAGTTTTTTTATAACATATCGTCTTGTGAATATTTTTTCTGAATATGTCATGATATGATCATCTGCAAACACTAACGCTAGTGCATTATATCATCTTTTAACACTTCGTTATTCGCGTAGGTGACAGGTGTTACCCAGCGTATTATCTTTCATTGTTACAGTTCTAAGAATGAGCTTTAAGCTATGCGGGCTTAGGTAGCTTCTAATGAATATATTGACAACATTTTACTTTCTCTACTCGCAATATGTACATAGTGTATAGAGAAAGTATTGCACTCCACCCAAAAATTCGATACCGAGATTTCACCAGAAATATAAGTTTTAGGGTCCCCTTTACAAAAAAATTAGAAAAAGGTTCGTGTGTGACCTGTGCTCGTGTGTCTGTGAACAGATAACTCAAAAACGAAAGTCGGTAAAATACCAAACTTGGTAGTGAAGTTAAGTATTTTCCAGGGATGCGACACGAAACTTTTGAGAAAAATCCCCCACCCCAAACTACCCTCTACATGGAACATTTTTCGAAAATTTTGATTTTCCTTAAAATGGCTCTAACGATGTTGATGAAAACATCGTATATTAAAGATATTTACCTGACAAATAAAATATATATCTTGAATTTTCTGGTAATAGCTTCTGAAGACTACTTTATTCTGGATGAATTTTACGAAATTTTGCAAAACTGCTGGACAAAAACTTACCTCACAAAAATGTAGCGCGTTAAAACGTACAATTTATATTATATAAAATTTTTCGTGGAGTTGAACATTTTTTAGATGTTACTTATTTTTGGTTTCATCTTTAAAAATTTGCGCTTTTCTCATACCGGAATTTGTCAACTCCAGTCCATACAAACCTAGGAACTTCATTATCATTGCTACCATCTTTAGACTATCACTTGACCCTAAGGTACTCCTTTATTTTGCTGCTACTTACAAGGAAATAAGTAATACGACTATATCTGCTATTTTTTTAGATTATCCTGAAGTCAATAGAAGTATAAACTTTTTAACAATAATTTGTTGCAGAGATGTAGAGAAAGTCATGTGAATGGAGCAATCAGATTTTTAGTTACGTAGTTACTCTTGCAGAGTGTGTGAAGCTGAAATTTTGCTTTGCTGTGTGCTTTTGGGTGAGGAGTGTCACCCACGTGATCTTTTATGTTAGTGTTTCTGCAAAGTGTTGGTAATTATATCAAAAGTTGTTACTGTCTATATTCTGCATTTAGACAATACTTGTACTGCATATTATGGGTGTTCTATAAGTTTATCTCGCTATCTATATTTACACTACTTTCTAGGTAACTATCTATTTGTAATACTGCCACTTTTTACCAGTGGGCACCACACCCTTCAAGAACAATACTGATAAAAATAATCATAATCATCTAGGCATAATGGTCTGTTACGGTCTCATTTCATTCCTTCATCCACCGACTAACAGTCTTCTTCCTTGTCTACACTTTAATATTTGATGTGGAATTCTTGATGCAGACATTCTGAACACATGTGACCTCCAATTTCAACGATAATTCTGAATTTTTTCTAGTATTAGATCAATTTTTAATTCTTCCATAACATCTATATTCTTTTTCTTATCTAGTTAGGTGTATCCCAATTCTTCTAAAAATGTAATTTCATTCATTGTGATACGATGTTGATCATTTCGTCGTATTGCCCAAGCTTCACTTCCATACGATGAAATTGGCCTCGCTAGTGGCTTATACTCTTTATCCTAGTGAATAATAGTAATAATAATAACAACAACAACTTAATCTTTGCACATATGTATGCTGCTAAGGATAGAAAGATATACTTATTAGTGAAGATGAGGAATTGGTGTGTAATGATCGTGTCATGGGCTTAAGGAGGGCAGATTTTCTTTGCAACATTTCACGGGTCTAAAATTCCTAAACTTCCTGTAAATATTCGACAATGTACCCTAAAATTGCTTGATTTTTCAAGAACCACCTACGTAACACTGTAAACAAAGACAATTATCCCGGGGACAATTGTAAAAGTTCAAGAGATAAATAAACCAGGAAATGTTCTATAAAGTGTTCTAAAGTGGCCTTGCTTTACTAATTTGAGAGACATATACGTGAATTGCCTGTAAATACATGTATACCAGGAAATATCATTTGAAATTTAGTGAAATATGGGTGGAATTTTAATAACAATAGACGATACCTGGAAGGTTAAAGGAAAAAAAATCTTCTAATATATTTCTAAAGAATGCACTATTAATATGAACATCTTATAAACTCAGTTTTGAATAGAAAATGAGACAGGTACTTAATTTTGCAAGTAAATATACATGTATTATTTTGAATATATGTTTTATTTTACACAAATGTTATTTTTATAAATAAGTAAAACAAGTTTCTTTTTTATCCCACAGAATTATCTTTATTAAAAAAATCCGATATTCTCTATTCATATGACTTTCTCTATATATCTGTAACAAATTATTGTTAATAAGCTTATGCTTCTATTTACTTTGTGGTAATCGTGCTAATTTGCGTGGCCAGGAGTTTAAAAGTTCCACATATGAGAAAAATTTCAAGTTGGTATTTAAAACTGAACCATAACAAGGAATGTCTTGAAAAAGTCAACTACACAAAAAATATATATTATATGACATAAAATATGTGTGTTAACGAGATCTATATCTATTTCTTACGGTTTATCAGTTATGTGATATTCAGAAAAACTCGTCCAGAATAAACAGGTATGCAGAAGTTCTTGCAAGAGAATTGATGATATTTACATGACAAGTAAAATACATATCATAAATACAAGAGATTCAATCAATATCATTAGAACCATTTTTGGGAAAATAAAATGTTTCAACAAATTGTCCATATATTTTCGTTTTTTGAGCTATGCTGTTTAAAGACACACACGGACCTTTTTCTAAATATGCTTTTTTCGTACTCAAGGGGACCCAAAACATGTATTTCCGGTGAAATCTTGGTACCGAATTGTTGTATGCACTACAATAACTTCTCTATATAAATAGTACGTGTAGAAAAAGTAAAACTTGGTTTAAAGTAAGAATGTAAAATGTATGATCCTTGTCCCCCACCCGAGTAAACACTTAACAACAATTCATGCGAGTAACAAAGGGTTAAAATTATGGGAATAAAAGGGTATAATATTGATCAAATTTGTAACCATTAGTATAACTAGTAATACGTAATATTAGGCTAGATCTACAGAAATCAGGAAGAGGTATTGATAAAAGTAATCGAATTCATAATTGGATGAGTTGGGATGATCAGGTCCACATGCATGTTCGGCGTGTTTGCGAAGCAGATCATTTGAAATCCCACCAGAATAACCGGGACTTGCGGTCCATGGGCAGCGGGGTGTGTTCAAATCCGAGTCTAAATGTTTAGTTACACGATTGGCGCACGCACTATCGGTACAACAGACTTGTGCCGAGTGTGTGCTTTTGTGGCTATGTTCATGCAATATCAAAACCCCGCATCTCCAATTCACCCCCCCCCCGCTACCTCTACCGGAAATTGATATCTGTGTTTTCGGACTCTACCTTCGGGACGTAATTTCTCTCAGGTCACACAAAATGGACGCTAAACTCCTGAAATAGTCAACGTTATGGGCCTGCTCTGAGCGCAAACCGACTACCAAACAAACATACAGAGCTTATACGGCTCTCAAATTAGGATAGCAAACATTAAGTAATTCTGATCGCCAGGAACACGCGAGGTATGGGAATTCTTCTTTCCTCACCTTCTTCGTGGTACAAACATATACACTTTCACTTTTTAACACTACGTACCCTCATCACCATAAAAAAAAAATCATGTGTTCCATTCACATGACATTCTCTACATCTCTGCAACAAATTAATGTTAAAAAGCTTATGCTTCTATTTACTTCATGCTAATCGAGAAAAAATTATCAGAAATAGTCTTATTATTTGCTTCTTATAAGTAGAAGCGAAATAAGGGAGTATATACCTTAAAGAGATAGTCAAAATCTGGTTGCTATGTGATTGAAGTTCCTTTGTTGGTATAGACAGGAGTTGAAAAATTGCTGTATGAGAAATGTATGTTTTTTAAAGCTGAAATTAATAAAATGAAATATCTCAAAGACGATCAACTCCACGAAAAAATGTGCATGTCATAAATTGTGTGTTCTATCTTCATCTACAGTTTTTGTGTAGTAAGTTTTTGTCTATCTCTTACGGTTTACTAGTTATGCAAAATCCAATAAAAATCATCCAGAATAAAGAGTACTTTAGAGGCTACCCAAAAAAATCAAAATATACAATTTGTTGGGCATGAAAATATCTTAAATATAGGAGACTTTAATCAAAATTGTTACAGACATTTTTGAGAAAATCAAAATTTTATACATTTCTTCCTTGTAAAGTGTAGTTTGGTTTCTGGGATTTTCTTGAAAACCTTCGTGTCGCATCCTTGGAAGATACTAAACTTAAATACCAAATTCTTGTGGTGGAAGTAGGACATCATTAACAACTGCCTTCTTCTTTCTAGTCCTTGGTGACCTCTGGTGGGACATCTTGGAACTGTTTGCTGGTTTAGAGTCTACTTCATTTTAAAATTTGTACAAAAAACAATATAAAGTCAAGCAGTAGACTCTAAACCAGCAAACAGTTCCGAGATGTCCCACCAGAGGTCACCAAGGATTAGAAAGAAGCAGGCAGGTGTCAATGATGTCCTACTTCTACCACCAGAAGGCACTACTGTCGATTAGACGCCTATATTAGATGCCGATGTTGCCCAACTTCCTCAGATATCTGCAAACCTGCAAGAGGATGACAACGAAAGTTGTGGAAACGCGCGTCCAGGGTACTCCATCTACACCATGACCAAGTGAAGCACGTGTCGGTAATAGATGTCCAGATTTTAATAACATTTTCTCGTGATCTTAATGCCATTTTTACTAATTTATTCAAAGATACTTATTATATTATTTAGCATCTAATTAGGGATTTTAATACCATTATATCTGTAGTTTTGGTTTCTGTACTACTTGCATATACTAAGCAGAAAATTGCATTCTAATTGCATTTCACCGTCAATACCAAAATTTTATCGCAAATAAATGCTTTGATGTCCTCGAAACAAATGTACTTCTACAGAAATATCCGCTTTTGTGTGCGTTTTCAATCATCATCGTAACTAACATTAACCCAAAAATAACATTTATATATACAATTTTTCGAAAAATTCTGTTTACTCAAAACTGGCTTCAAAGATTTTGGTTAAAATCCTTATGTTTAAGAATTTTCTGGAAATATCACGTGAATTTCTCTTCATTCGATTGGATCTTTATGTAAACTTACTATGAATAAATCATAAAAGATAGTACAAAGGTACTAAGCACAACGGTTGTTTAAAATAAAGTCAAGCATTTTCGAGTGCTTATTGGTTATTGTTGGTTTTAATTTTAAGTGCTTGGTCAATTTTGTAAGTTGTCGCTGTTCAATTGTTTTAGCGTTGTAGTAGAAAGTGTTATTGCCATCACTGGCTATCAATTTGCCTCTTTGTCTCATAATACTTGCAAATAAAACTTGCTTAAAGAATTTAAACAAAATATATCTATGATTACTTAAAAATAACAGCTTAAAGGTAAGTATACAAAGAATGTATGATATATTCTAGCACCAAAATAATAGCATCTGTAATAAAATTTAAATGTAAATGTATACAATGAAAATATTGCACAATCGGAGATTGATGTAAATATAACATTCAAATGTCACATTAAACATGTGTGTAATTAAATCAACTATGAACAGGGTACTAATCTTACAAGGTTATTATAAGATGTATTTATAACGTAAACAGTAGTGAATCTTGAAGACAATTCTTTATAGATGCTGAACTATTAACGTTATATCACAATACCATATAATTTATTTATGTTTGTATTAAGTGAGTCACACTTCGTTCTGATTGAAGACAGCTATGTGTATTATACCAAAATACAAAATAATTACTATAGAGATTTTTTTTTTAAAAAATCTGAATACGTTCCATTCATATAACTTTCTCTAGATATTTCACATATACAAACGATTATTCTTTTACCTATATAAAGCTAAACCAGATAAATATTAGCAGAATTTATCTTATTACTTGCTTCTTCGTAAGTACAAAGGAAATAAGCGAATACATTATGTTAAAGAATAGTCAAATCTTTTAAAAGCTGGTAGCTATATGACACACTGGTCCCGTTTGAGAAAGATTTGGTAGTTTAAAATTGAATCTAATGACAAGGAATATCTTTAAAATGATCAATCCTACAAGAAAAACGCAAGTGACTTAAATTAGGTGTGTTAATCAGATCTACAGTTTTGTTTATGAAGTTTTTGTCTATTTCTTACGGTTTAACCATTATTTAAAATCTAGCAAAACCCGACCTGAATAAAGAGGTCTTTAGAGCCTATTCCCAAAAAATTCAAAATATGAATTTTACTTCTGATGCAAATGTCTTTAATCTGCAATATTTTCATCTAAATCGATACAGCCATTTTTGAGAAAAACAAAATGTTTAAAAATCGTTCCATGTAAAGGGTAGCTTTTGGTGGGAAACTTTTTTTTAAATCGTCGCGTCACATCATTTTTGGATTTTTTACTACTTGTGGCACCGCAAGCGATGAAGATGGAGCGTCGGTGGAATGTAGTGGCGGGGGATACCAGAGAACCCGGAGAAAAGCCGCTCCTGCGCCGCTTTGCCCACCACAAATCTCACATGCGGTTGCTTGGGATCGATTCCAGATCGTCTAGGTGAGAGGCAAGTGGTCTAATCACTCGGCCTCAGCTGTCTTGTAAGATACTAAACAAAAATAGCTAATTTGGTTTTTAACTTTCTTTTCGTTTTTGAGCTATGCTGTCCACACATACACCCAGATCTTTTCCTAAAAATGCTTTTTTCGAACTTAGGGAATCTCAAAACATACATTTCCGGGGAAATCTTGGCATAAAAAGTTTAAGTGGAATGCAATACATCCTCTAGCTACTATGATAATGTATGTACATACGTGCTAGAGAAGATAAAACGCCACTGCAAAGGATTCCCTTAGATGGGCAAAATATTGTTCAATAAACTTCCAGGCTGCAGTTATATATGCTGCAATTGTCCTCTACTGTGTCCAGATATTGCACTTGTGACCTCTATTTATGTAACACCACACTCCTTAATGAGACGCACCTCATAGCAAAAAGATACTGCAAGAGATGTGATATAGCACAGTTCCGATATTTGATGAGAGTTACGTACAATTACTTCTCTACTAATATGACTAAGTCTGTCGTTTAGTTCTGAACCGGTATTATTGTGATACGAGAGATTTCAGAAAGAATGCACAGGTTAATATTATTGTGGATTGGATGATGCAACAACAATTAAAATTACGTCAGATGTGGCTAGGAGCTTGAGGAAGAATCCCTGTTTTTGTTTTTTCGTGTGTACTTTAACATAACATTGGTGAGAGGTAGAAATGGAGCCAGCAGTTTTCTCGGGTACTGTGACAGTTGAAGATCAGAGCTAGTACATCAAGATCGAAACTTACCCGACAGAAATCCACAGAGCTTTAGTGAAGTTTGTCGTGAGCTCACAGTGGATTGTAGTGCAGTTTCACGTTGAATTAATCATTTTAGTGGTGCTCGACAATCCAAGACACGGAAGGCCAAAATCGTCAACAAAATGAACGAAGTGTGAAACTTGTGGCAGATGATTTTGAAAAAAAATTGCCGTGCGACTTAAGATAAACTCTCTGAAGCCACGTGAATTTCCTCACCATCAGTATTCCGCGTATTGAAAAATGATTTGAAAAACAGAAATATTTTTGCAAGGTGAGTTCCACATTGTTTGACTGCTAAAGAGTAGCAGAAACGCCTGGGCATTGCAATCTTGCACAAACAATGATTCAAACTGTGAAGGTCAAGGATTCTTGTGTTGAATTGTCGCTGTTGATGAAACATGGATTAGAGACTTTTAACCGGAGTTAAAATAACAGTGAAGTGCCGGAAAGCCTCAGATTCTCCACGTCCAAAATGTTTTCGACACGGTCAATCAAAATTCAAGCTTATGATTTTTGCTTATGATCACCAACGGGTCATCATCACAGGTAGAATTCCATATGGAGCAAGTGCCAAAGTAGTTTACTATCATAACTTTAAGCAAAATCTGCGTAAAATATGCACAAAATTCAACCTCAGATGCCGGAGTCTCCACGTCAATGCTCACCCATATATTGACAATGTTGTAGCCCAAAAACAGCGTAAATATGGATGGAAAGTGTTGCCGCATCCTTCCTACTGCACGGATGAAGCCACTAGACTTTGACTTATTCCCTAAGTTGACAGAACCTATGCGTGGATATCGTTATCCTTCTCAGGGAGAGCTTTCTTCCACCATTTGACAGATGAACAGAAGTGATATCCTGGATGGATTAATAGAGCTTCCGAGACTTTGATAGTGTGTTTAACGCCCACTTTAGCTACTAATGGCGCCACAGGTGGTGACACTGATGATACGTGAATGATGATGGAGCACCGGTGGAATGCGATGGCGGGGGAAACCGGAGTACCCGGAGAAAACCCGCCCCAGCGCCGTTTTGTCCACCACAAATCTCACATGCGGTCGCTTGGGATCGAACCCCGGCCGAGACTTTGGGATTTAGTTGTAGCGAAGCAGGGAGACTTTATTGAAGAACTATAAAGAAATATTAAACAAAGTAAATTTGTAATAAAACAAATCAGTGTACATTTTTTATGAAGTGATCCTTGTATTTTAAAGGTTGCATTTGCTTCATTGCCTTAGGT
This sequence comes from Hymenopus coronatus, assembly GCA_030762935.1. Classification (NCBI taxonomy): domain Eukaryota; kingdom Metazoa; phylum Arthropoda; class Insecta; order Mantodea; family Hymenopodidae; genus Hymenopus; species Hymenopus coronatus. The sequence goes on along the minus strand of CM060897.1, from coordinate 115,557,208 downwards.
AACGCGCTTATTGGTGCGATGTGGAGTATCAGCGATTTCCGAAAATAAATTTTGCGTCGCTGAGGTTTCCCATCGCACCAATGAACTTGGCATTTCAGCCAGTGTAAGCAAAATAATAGTCTAACTTCAGGTGGAGTTAACTTCGACAAGCAAAACCAAGCCACTTTTAACCCTTTACGCAGCAGAAAAATGTCAAAAACTTTGTGCAGTAGCGTGGGTCTCAAACGAGAATAATCCGGTTGTACACATATGGAGTAAGAAAGAGATAGAGATAGTGAGGCGAAATTCTCTTTCGCCGCTGGTTAGCAGTGCGAAATTTATGGATGTTTTATTTTCTATTCTACAATGGGAGAAATTATAGTAATTAATTGAATGTATTATCACTCAAACTTTTGAACATTTCTTCAGACAATATCTTACAAAAATGAAAGGAACATACACCACCTGAAAAAAATCCCGCCACCTCAAACTCAGATTTTCGAAAACGTTTTCGAAAATTTTGCTTTTCTCAAAAATGGCTCTAACGATTTTGTTTAAAATTTGTATATATCACAAATAAAATGAATCAATTGAAATTGTTGGGAATAGCGTCTGACGACCGTTTCAATCTGGACTAATTTTGCATAATTGGTAAACCGCGAGAGATATACAAAACTTACTACACAAAAATTGTAGATCTCGTTAAAAAACACATTTATGTCATATAGATTTTTCGTTTAACTAAGAAATTAATACAATGACAATTAAATAATATTTCTCTTAAACTAAAAAAGAAAAAAACTGCTGCAAAGGAGACAAAGAAGAAGAAGGATCCAATTTATGTGTCTGAAGGGTTTTAGGCTCTTTGAAGGTATGTAACTTAAAGGGAAAATGTTATTAACTTTAAAACTTGATATACTCGTTTATAGCTTTTTCAACATTTTTTGCCGTTCAAAATGCTCCAAAAGGGTTTCTGTCATATGCTTTTTTAAAAGTCCTAATTTTGTTGTACATATTAATTTTTAAAGCCAATTGTATTATAAAATTTCTTGAATTCCTGTCTGCTTCTTGCTTTAAGGAAATAATTGTGGTACAATAAATTTATATAATAGTTCTGTTCCTGATACTTGAATGCATATTTTGAAAAATAAAAAAATACATTTTTCATCGTTTTCATCGTGTGGAGAGTTTTGAATTTGGCGCCAGTTTTTTAATTTAAAAATTAATAACTTAAAAACTACTTATGATAAATAAACCAAATTTTATAGTATGTAGCTACTGTACAACATAAATGCATGTCCAAAATTTCAGTCTCATTAGTTTAAAACTGTTGGATTTAGAAATTTCACACCAGCGTTACCTTAATAAATAAGCTGTGAATATGCTTCCTGGGCACCCAAATAAATGTATTTTCAGTTAAAAGATATTACAAATTAGTTATCAATTATTTAATTTTTTCAGATATTTAACTAAGTTACAAACTTACATTAAAATCAAAAGTAGTAAGTTAATATTTATAGTATAAAAACAGTTGAAGTGTAATAGAACTGAAATAAAATAAAAACAAACTATTCTAAAGTAAAATATTACCTATGGGAAAGCCAGCAACTTTGTAACTGGTATCCAGCACTAATTAAAATTGTGATTAATTACATTAAGCTTACTCTACTATAAAAATACCCTTATAGCATATTAAATAACATTTATGTATATTGAACTATATTACTTCACACTTTTTATACTTAAATGAATTAATATAAATATGAATTCTGAAAAACAACTGAAGATCGAGAGAGTCTTAACATCATGAAATAGTAATGAATAACTTCAATCCATTTAAAACAGATAACTAAGAAATGGCTTGTGACATACAAGTTATTTTTAAAATATTGTGAGTTTTAAAGAGATTTAAATCTTTTGTGTAGGACATATACGAATATTACTTAACGTTTATCAGTAATAAAATATTATATAAACTTTCTTCGTGGTATAATGGACTTCAAAGGCCCCCCCCCAAAAACTATGTAAATTTCTTATAAATTGTATCTTAATTCACGGTTCATTTCTATATCCCATTTTAGCTGCTTCAGTTATATCGGGGGCTTTGATTCAAACATTTAATGATGTTTTTACTTTTTTAATTTTCATTATAGTCACAGAGTGAAATTTAAAAATTCAATCCCATAGCTAGGCATTGAATCTTTCAGTCTGATCCTATCTATTCAATTCCTGTCCTACACACGGCTTATGTGGAAAAACATTATGTTTTCCATTCATATGACTTTCTCCACATTTCTGTAACAACCATTGTTAAAGCGTTTATTCTTCTATCTACATCATGCTAATCGAGATAAACATTAGCAAGTCTTAATACTTGCTTCCTTGTAAGTAGAGAGGAAATAAGGGAATACACCTGGCTAAATCGGTAGTCAAATCTTTTAAAAGCTGGTTGCCATGTGGTTGAAATCCGTTTCTTGTATTGCCAGGAGTTGACAAAAGAGAAAGGTTTAAATATTTTAAAATTGAAAGCAAGAAACAATAACACGGAATATCTAAAAAAATTGGTCAACTCTAAGAAAAAAAAAGAAGTAAATTACATTAAGGGTTTTAACGAGATCTACAGTTTTTGTGTAGTAAGGTTTGTTTACCTCTTAAAGTTTACCAGATATATAGAATTTAGTGATATTCATTGAGAATAAAGAGTGCTTTAAAGGCTATTTGCAGAAAATACAAAATATAACCTTTATTTGTCATGTAAATATATATACAGTATTTTAATCAAAATTGCTACAGCCGGTTTTGAAAATATCAAAACTCTCGAAATTTTTTCCACGTAAAGGGTAGCTTTGGGTGAGAGGACTTTCTTGAAAATCTTCGTGTGCCATCCTTGAAAGATACTAAACATAAACACCAAGTTTAGTATTTAACGGTCGTTTAGTTTTTGAGCTATACTGCCAACACGAACAAACATACACACTCACGCACACGGACCTTTTTCTAAAATTGTTTTTTTGTACTCAGGGGGCTTCAAAATGTATTTCTGGTGAAATCTTGTATATACTTTTTGGGTGCAATACAATACCTTCAATGTACATGTAGAAAAAGAAAAAACAATTTGCAACTATAGGTTTTCGTCGAATTTCACTGACGTTTACACGCACATTCATTCTCATATCCACAATTCCAAACCTTGTGGAGGGTAAGAAATAATTGTATTCAAAGAAAAATGCCACCCCCTGTCCAGGTTTCTACAGGTGAGAAGTCAGCTCGCGGATCACTTAACACTAGCTGCAATACGTGAGACAGTTGGTCGTGAGTTCGAATATCCCTTAGGGTGAGTTATCCGGATAAGGGTTTTTTCGGGGGCTTACCTTATCCTGAGAAAATGGGTGATGATGATAATGATTGGGGTTTAAGGGCACTCAACTACTACATTATCAGCGCCTAGAGAAGAGGACTGTCCACTAGCTTTAAGCCCCGTGGACCCCGAAATTATTTGTGCATCATTCACAGATTTCAATCTGATATGACCAATCAGGTTAAAGAGCGTTAAACTAAAAAAAAAATGAGAACTGTGTAGCCAAAATTCGGGGAGGAGCACAGCTTATCATTATTACCTTCTCTTCTTGTACAGAAGTAGAGAGGATATTGTATTCTATCAAAAAATTTGTACCAAGATTTCACTGGAAACACACATTTTAGGGTCCCGTGTATCCTGAAAAAATCTTATGTATTATTCACATAACTTTTTCTATTTATTCTATAACAAACTTTTTATAAACACTTATTCTTCTATCCACTTCATGTCAATTAAGATAAACGTTAGCAGAAATGACCTTCCTAGTTATTTTCATATAAATAAGCAGAATAAGGGAATACAATAAGCTAACGTAAAAGTAAAATCTTTTCAAATCTGTCACTATGTGAAACAAATGAAACCCGGTTCGCCGTTTAAAGGTTAGCCGCAAAACAAAAAAGAGCTGAAACGAAATATGACTTTCCATCTGAGAAAAGTTTGAGTAACTTAAAATTCTAACAAAGAATATCTCAGAAACAGTTAACTCCTGAAAAAATGTATATGATTACAAATTGTGTGTTTTAACGAGATCCATATTTTTTATGTAGTAAGCTTTTGTCTTTTCTTACGGTTTTTCAGCTAAACAAACTGATGCAGAATAGAGGGATCTTCAGGCGCTGTACCTAAAAAAATTCTACATATGCATTTCATTTTCCATCTAAATATAATTGGTATAGATAGGTAATTTAATAAAAATCGTGGGGGCATTTTTCTGAAAATCTTTGTGTCCCATCATTGGAAGATACTAAACTTAAATACCTAGTTGAGGTATGCTGTCCTTACACATACACACGCACACAAACAGATCTGTTTCTAAAAAAATGCATTTTTATTCAAGGTCCCTCAAAACATGTGTTTCCGGAGAAATCTCAGTATCGAGTTTTTGGGTGCAATGCGGTACCCTCTATGTCTATGTATATTGTACATACGCGCCAGAGAAAATAAAAATCACTAAGAAAAAGGCCCGTGTGTGTGAGCCCGTGAACATCTTAACTCAAAAACGAAAAGACGGTTAAATACCAAAATTGAAATCATTCACATAACCTTCCGAATGCAAAACTACGCTTTGTAAGGGAAAAAAAATTAAAATTTCGATTTTCTGAAAAATTGCTCTAATGATATTTGCATGACAAAATATATTTTCGGGAAATAGTCTCTGAAGACATCTTCATCCAGAACAACTTTTGCAAAACTGATAAATCGTAAGAGACAGGTAAAATCTTCCTGCAAAGAACGTGTGGATCTTGTTAAATAACAATTTATGTCCTAGATATACATTTTTGTGTGAAGTTAACCTTTTCGGAAATATTCCTTGTTATTGATTTCCATTTGAAAACACTTTTCTCAAACGAAAATGTTCATTCCTTCTTCTGTTTTGTTCTTGGCTATGAAAGAGATTTCAAAAATTTGCTATCGCTTTAGCCTAATGTATTTTCCTCTTATGATAAGGAAAAGGTAAAAAAATCCATTACTGCTGATGTTTAGCTTGATTAGCATGATGTTGATAAAAATTCTGATATGCTCCATTTACATAACTTTCTCATCTCTGTAACAAATTGTTATTAATAAGTTTATTCTTCTATCTACTTCGTGCTAATCGATAAACGTCAGCAGAGACCGTCTTATTACTTGGTGCCTTGTAAGTAGAAGGGAAATTAGGGCCTAAACCGACAGTCACATGTTTTAAAATTTGTTTGGAAGAGGATTGAAATCCGATTCTTTGCGTGTCCAGCATTTGACAAGTTCCCATATGAGAAACGTTTAAGTATTTTAAAACTGAAACTAATAGCAAATTTCTCGAAAACGTCAACTCCACGAAAAAAAAATGTATTTGACATTAATGATATGTTTTAAAGACATCTAAATGTCTGCCTCTTACGGTTTATCAGAAATGTAAAATTCAGCATAATTCATCCGGAATTAACGAGTCTTCATAAGCTATTCAAGATATACATTTCATTTTTGATATAAGTAGCTTTAATATTCGGTATTTTAATTAAAATCAATACAGGCATTTTTGAGAAAAACAATATTTTATAAGAGTTTTCCATGTACAGAGTAGTTTAGTGTGTGTGTGTGTGTGTGTGTGTGTGTGTGTGCGTGTGAGTGTGTGAGGGGGGGTTATTTTCTTGAAAATCTTCGTGTCACATCCTTGGAAGATACCAAATTTAAAGTTTGCTATTTATCAGTCTTTTCGTTTTTGAGGTTAGCTGTACAGAGACAGACACTCACGGACCTTTTTCTAAAAATATACTTTTTTTTTATTCAGGAAGTCTCAAAAATGTATTTCCGGTGAAATTCTGTTTCGAATTTTTGGGTGCAAAACAATACTCTCTCTTTACACTATGTACACAGTACGTGTAGAGAAAATAATAAGATTTTTCAAGAATACTTTCTTACAGATATAATATGTGAGTAGAACACATCAGAATTTTGTTTTACGGTTGTAAACGCCCCTTTAAATTCTATGGCCATATCGGGGGCTTTGACTTGTTTCTTATCTCTGGATTTTAAGGTTCATATGTAAACACACATTCACACACACATATTTACACTCACATTCATAATTCCAGACTCTGTGGGAGATGGGGAGTAATTCTGGTTAAAAAAAAAAATCTCCGTGCCGGACGGGAATCGAACTCGGAAATACCGGATGAGAAGTAAGCTCATTCGCCACACAACCACGGAACCTTTGGACATTCTTATGCTGGCAATGAAACTTGAATTGGTTTGGTGCAAAGCTAACGTGTATGAGCAGCTGGGAGATGCTTCAGAGCAAATGCTCGTACCTTGAACGGATAGAGGTGGTTTGCTTTACTCAAATGTTCACACAGCAAATGCTTTGATATAGATTTAGCTCTGCCTCCGTTCTATCTGCAACTCCCAGCTGTTTACTTTCTATTGGAACCATGCGCACGGGACATACGAGCGTAACACAAACACTGTGTTCCTTTGTTTTCATCTACAAAACGTGCATTTAAAATTCTGAGCTGCAAAGTGTACATTATATTGACACCATTGCATCAAACTTGGAATTTTAGTGCTTCTATTTTATTGTTGTTTACAAAAATTGCTAAAAGTAATAAATATGGAAAATACTGTGGCTCATAAGATAAAATTTTATGTTACACTCACATGACTTTCTCTAGCTGCTCTACACTATTCTTACAAAAGAGTATTCTTAAATTTACACCATGATGATCGAGATAATCATTAACAGACTGTTCCTATTACTTAGTTCCTTATAAGTAGAGGGAACTAAGGAAATGCACTACGCTAAAGTATTAGTCAAATATTTTAAAAGCTTTCATTATACGATTTTCATTGAAAATCGCTTCTTTGCTTGGCCAGAAGTAGAATAAAGGAAAATAAGTACTTTACAATGGACACAAATAAAAAGCAATATCTCGGAAACGGTTACCGGCACAACAAAAACGTATATGATATAAATTGTATATTTTGACGACATTTGCATTTTTTGTGTAGTGAGTTTTTGTCTATCTCTTACGGTTTACCAGTTACGTAAAATTCAGCTAGATTCATCCAGAATAAAGAGGTCTTTAGAGGCTATTCCCAGAAAATTCAAGATATACATTTTGTTTTTCGTGTAAATATGTTTAATATGCAGTATTTTAATCAAAATTTTTAGAGCCATTCTTAAGAAAATCAAAATTTTCTAAAAATGTTCTATGTAAAAGGTAGCTTGGGGTGAGGGGATTTTTCTCAAAATCTTTGTATCGCATCCCTGAAAGAGACTAAACTTATATACTAAGTTTGGTATTTTACCGACTTTTCCAAAACGTCTATTTCCGGTGGAATGCAATACCTTCTGTATACACTATGTTCATAAAGATAAAGTAAAAATTATAAATATTTTCAGAGGTGATAATTATAATAAATAATATAACGAAACTTTTATTGATAAACAAATTGCTCGCGTTTTTAACTAGAGAAAAGTTGTAGCTAGAGTTGTATTTAATAAGACTATTTGGTGAACAAAATAACAATGATTAGCCTACATGGACACGAGGAATAATATTCATAAAATCCCGTTTTTCTTTAAAAAATTCGGCAATCTCCTGAGTTGAACTGTCAGGCACAAGCTCACGGCCTCGTTGCTTACAGACTTCATAGAACTGGTTCCACACACTGTGTTGTTTTTAGAAGGTATTATTTGGCTTTGCTTTTTCAATTAATATATCTATTTCAGCGATAGACCTTTCCACAAAACGTTTTGAAACTTCCGCCATTATTTACGGGAATATCACTGCACTTATTAAGAGAGGAACGTTTCTTCAGAGAGAAATCAAATGCACGGAGTGCGATAAATTTAAAAAAACTATTATAATGCAGAGATAATGAGCTCCGATTGGTTGCAATTTTACGCGCGAATATACTGGATTGGCCACTTCCTGCGATCACGTGTCATGAAAGAAATAGTTATAAGTAATTCCACCGGGGCGAAGCGACGGGAGTGAATTGTCCTAAGAGATGAAAACACGAGCTGTATTTGATAAGACAATTCAGCGAAATAAATTATTAAAAAATCGGATGTGTACCACTCACATGACTTTCTCTACATCTCGGCAACAAATTATTCTTAAAAAGCTTATACTTCTATTTGCTTCATGCTAATCAGAAAAAATTAGCAAAAATAGTCTTATTACTTGCTTCCTTGTAAGTAGAGGTGAAATAAGGGAGTGTCACAGGTTAAAGTGCTAGTCAAAAGCTGGTTAGCATGTCACTGAAGTTCCTTTGTTTGTATGGCCAGCAGTTAACAAATTCCTGTATGACAAAAATATAAATTTTTCATAGCAGAAACCAAAAACAAGGAACGTCTCAAAAACGATGAACTCTACGAAAAAAATTTATATAACATAAATTGTGTGTTTTAATGTGTTCTAAATTTTTGTGTAGTAAGTTTTTGTCCATCTCGTACGGTTTAGCAGTTATAAAAAATTCCGTAAAATTCATCCAGAATAAACTACTCCTCAGAGGCTATTCTAAGAAAATTCAGGATATACATTTTATTTGTCAGGTAAATGTCTTTAATATATGTTATTTTAATCAAAATCGTTACAGCCATTTTTAAGAAAATCGAAATTTTCGAAAAACGTTCCATGTAAAGTGTACTTGGGTATGGGTGGATTTTTCTCAAAATCTTCGTGTCACATTCCTGAAAGATACTAAACTTAAATACAAAGTTTGGTATGTTACCGACTTTTCGTTTTGGAGTTATCGTGTTCACAGACACACGGACACATGGACACACACACACACACCACACACACACACACACACACACACACAAGGACGTTTTTTTGATATAGGGACCCCAAAACATATATTTCCGGTGAAATCTCGGTATCGAATTTTTGGGTGGAGTGCAATACCTTCTCTATACACTATGTGCATAGTGCGTATAGAGAAAGTAAAAGGTATTTTCAGAAAAAAGCTGTGAGTCAGTCTTGTCTTTGAACTCAATAACTAAAAAAACGAAAAGTCGGAAAAATGCCAAATTTGGTATTTAAGTTTAATAATTTCCAGGAATGCAACAAGAATATTTTGAGAAAAATCCCCCACCCGAAACTACCCTTTACATAGAAAAGTTTCGAAAATATTGAATTTCTCAAAAATGGCTATAACGATTTTAATTAAAGTTATTTATATATCAAATAAAATGTATATCTTGATGTTACTGGGAAGAGCCTCTAAAGGAAGGGTCCTCTGAATGAATTTTATTAAATTTTGCGTAACTGGTAAACCGTAAGAGATAGACAAAAACTTATTTCACAAAAAATGTAGATCACGTTAAAACACACAATTTATGTCATTTACGCTTTTTTTCGTGGTATTGAGCATTTCTAAGATATTCCTTGTTATTTGTTTCAGAAGTAAAGTACTTAAACTTTTCTCGTATGGAAAGTTGTAAACTTCTGGCCCTGCAAAGAAATGAATTTCATTCACATGGCAACCACCTTTTAAGAGCTTTGACTGTCGTTTTAGCCTACCATATTCCCTTATTTCCCTCCTACTTACAAGAAAGCAAGTAATAAGACAATGCCTGATAATGTTTATCTCGATTATTGTAAAGTAGATAGAAGTACATGCTTTTTAACAATAATTTGTTACAGTGATATAGAGAAAGTCATGTGAATGGAACACATTACGGTATTATGTAATGATGCTTAGAATTGCATTGATGTCGAATGGAAATCTTTGATTTTTTATTACCTTTTGCAAATGAATTTCCTCTTGTGAAATAATCCGTCCAAACTCGTTCATATATTCAATCAGCTTTGTATCTGTTTACTTCTGACGCGGGAATTACTCTTGCAACTCTGTACTCTCGAAAAACAAATTACAGATTCATGTAGGTGTTGAGAATAAGTGCCTGTCCAGTTGTCGTATAGCTAGACTGAGGAAATTACGTGACGTCATAGTTTTTTTTTTTTTTCCCATGCACAAACGAAGCATATCAGATCCCGAGGCAATGAAAAGGCAACGAAGTCCGACTTCTAATCATAATTCATTTCTAATTTGTCTATACGTGCTATGTATAAAAAATTCGATACCAAGATTTCTCCGGAAATATGTTTTAGGGTGCCCTGTAACCAAAAAAATATTTTCAGAAAAAGGTCCGTGTGTGTGAGTGTTAACACGATAACTCAAAAAAGAAAAGTCAGTTAAAATACCAAACTTGGTATTTAAGTTTAGTATCTCCCAGGGATGCGATACGAAGATTTTGAGAAAAATTCCTGCACCCCAAACTACCCTTTACATGGAAGTTATTTCGAAAAGTTTGATTTTCTAAAAAATGGCTCTAACGATTTTGATTAAAATATCGTATATTAAAGATATTTACATGACAAATAAAATGTATATTTTGAATTTCTGGGAATAGCCTCTGAAGATTCCCTTATTGTCGGTCAATTTTACGGAATTTTGCATAACTGCTAAACCGTAAGAGATGGACAAAAACTTACCACACAACAAATGTAGAGCACGTTAAAACACACAAGTTATGTTATATACTTTTTTTTTTCATGGAGTTGATTGTTTTTGAGATATTCCTTTTTTCTTTTTTCTTTTTTTTTTTTTTTTAGCTATAAAGACTTATACTTTTCTCATACAGAACTTTGTGAACTCGTGTCCATACAAACAAAGGAACTTAAGTCGCAGAGCAACCAGCTTTTGACTATCACTTTAACCTTGGTACCCCCTTATTTCGCTTTTATTAACAAGGAAGCAGGTAACAACACTATTTGTGCTAATTTTTGCTTCATTAGATGAAGTAAATAGAATAATTTTTTGCAGTGATATAGAGAAAGTCATGTGAATGGAACACATCAGATGTTTTACTTTCTTTACTACTATAGTAAGTAACAGAAGTATTGTATTCTACCTCAAAAATTCGTGTTCGAGGTTTAATCAAAATATGTTTTGAGGATCCCTGAAGTCAAAAATTAATTTTTACTTTCTCTATACACGTACTATGTAAATGCATAGTATGTAGAGAAGGTTTATATTTCACCCAAATATTTGATGTGGAGATTTCAAAGGAAATATATGAGTTAATAAAAGACAGAAAAGATCAGTGTCTGTCTGCCTGTGGATAGCATAGCTCAAAAATTAAAAGTCGGTTAAATACCAAACTTGGTATCAAAAGTTTACTATCTTCCAAGCATGCGCACAAGTATATGAAATGTTCGAAATTATCAAAAATGGCTCTAAAGATTTGATTAAAATACGACTGGTAAAGGTATTTGCATGCAAATAAAGTGTATATCTTTAATTTTGTTAGGAATAACCTCTGAAGACCTCTGTATTCTGGATGAGTTCTGTATAAATGGTAAACCGTAAGTGAGAAAAAAAAATATTGCACAAAATGTGTAGATCTCATCAAAACTCAAAGTTAAGTCCTATACATTTTTGTTGTGGAGATCACCATGTCGGAAATATTTTTCGTTTATGGTTTCCATTTTAAAATACTTGTACATTACCCAAACAGAAGTCAACCGTGTTTCTTTTGCTTTACTCTTGTCCATCAAAGAGATTTGCATTTTAATGTCAATGGCAATGAGATTTGGTTTTCGCTTTAGCCTAGTGTATTCCGTTCTACCCATAAGGAACTAATTAATAAGACAATTCTGTTAATGTTTATCTCGAGATTTGACATTAGCTTTAGCCTAGTGTATTCCGTTCTGCTCATAAGGAACTGAGTAATTAGACAATTCTGTTAATGTTTATCTCGAGATTTGACATTAGCTTTAGCCTAGTGTATTCCTTTCTACTCATAAGGAACTAACTAATAGGACAATTCTGTTTATATTTATCTTGAGGTTTTACTTTTGCTTTAGCCAGGTGTGTTACATTATTTCCCTTCTATTTATAAGGAACTAAGTAATAAGAAAATTCTGTTAACGTTTATCTCGATTAGCATAGTTGTAAGAGGTTTTTATTTGTATATCCACTTTTGTGAGTAATTTCGATGACCATAGCATAATTCCGCTGCTTGCCAAGCGGAAGACCTGGGTTCGATTCCCAGTACCAGACTGGGGATTTTCCCCCCGTCAAGAGACCTGGACCGGGATGCACTCAACCTCGTGAGGACCCTAGGGGGGCCAATTGGGGAGCTACTTGATGGAGCAGTAGCGGCTTCAGGACATGAAGACCGTTTAACCGGCCGGAAAGGAGGTTTGAAGCGTTGAGCACGTCTCACCATCCAATACTGCACCTCCATTCACCATGGACCGAGATGGGGGACGCAGCGGCCGGGCGGTTGGTCAAGGTTTCTTGTGAGCTGTCGGCCATTGATCTATTATTAAAATGTAGTTAAAGTTAAAATGATTCTCCGCCCCAGCATGCTCATAACTTGACCACGAAGGCAGTAAGTGTAAGAAGTTTGTTCGCAGAAAAGTAGAGTCTTTTGAAGTTGACATCCGATTTTAAGGATCTGATGTGTTCCATTCGCATGACTTTCTCTATATCTCTGTAAAAATTATTGTTAGTAAGCTTATCAGTTATTTATTTCATGCTAATCGAGAAAAATTAGCAGAAATAGTCTTATTTATTGCTTTATTGTAAGTAGAAGCGAAATAAGGCAGTACCATAGGTTAAGGTGAAAGCCAAAAGCTGGTTGCTATGTGACTGATGTTCCTTTGTCTGTATGGACAGGAGTTGACAAATTCCTGTGTGAGAAAAGTATGTTTTTCAAAGCTGAAACCAAGAAAAAGGAATATCTCAAAAACGATCAACTCCACGAAAAAAATGTATGTAACATAAATTGTGTGTTTTAACGTGCTCTACCGTTTTGTTTGTTAAGTTTTTGTCCATCTCTTACGGTTTAGTAGTTATGCAAAATTCATCCATAATCTTTAGAGGCTATTGCCACAAAATTCAAAATATACATTTTATTTGTCAGGTAAATATCTATAATATGTGATAATTTAATCAAAATTGTTAGAGCCATGTTTTAGAAAATCAAAATTTTCGAAAAAAGTTCCATGTAAAGGGTAGTTTTGGGTGGGGGAATTTTTCTCAAAATCTTCGTATCGCATCCCTGGAATATACTAAACTTAAACACTAAGTTTGGTATTTGAGTTTTTGAGTTATCGTGCTCACAGACACACGGACACACGGACACATTCACACGGACCTTTTTCTGAAAACACTTTTTTTTGGATACAGGGGATCCTAAAACATATATTTCTGGCGAAATCTCGGTATCTAATTTTTTGGTGGAGTGCAATACCTTCTCTATACACTATGTATATAGTACGTATAGAGAAAGTAAAAATTGTGTGTGTCTGTGTATGTGTGTATGTCTATGATCAGTGTCATTTAAAAGTAATCAGTTATTTAAATACCCAACTTAAATATAGCATTACTGAATCTATGAATACAATCATAATAAATAAAGAAATGAAAAGAATATTCAAAATGGAAAGGCAAACCAACGATTTTAGACTTCTGGAGAAGCATACTCCAGTGTATTGAGTGCGACAGAGAATTCGACTGGAAGCCACGCCATGATGAACAATGTGAATAACGCCTTGGCGTGGAAGACGCCGTTACCTGAAGCTAGGTCAGGCAAGCCACGAACTTTGCTGCTTCCTTTGGATTTAATCTAATGCGGTTTCTGGGTTTCGTGACCCGTACCACGGGGCGGGGAGGTGCATAACGCCCCTATTACAATACCTCTTACTCTTGGATTTCTGGGTAACCTCAGATTAATGGCGTGTATGTGAGTGTGAGTATTCGGAACAAACTCGCCAGCACCATCTTAGGAAATGTGTGCATTTCTCGGGTACTTGAGAACCGGAAGCAATCTCGCCGATGCTCGCTTATCTTGATTACCACACATAAACTCCTGAGTAGTGTTTTAATTAGGCTAATGTCCGGAGTAATGTATTTCAGATTCCCTGAGGGTTTGCGTATTCAACTGTTTCACTGCAATGGAGAAGTTCAATACATGCTTTACCCTTCGCTTCATTCCGGAGGCTTGGTATTTTTTTACTTTCTCTACATTTACTATATACATAGTGTATAGAGAAGGTATTGTATTGCACCCAAAAATTCGATACCGAGATTTCACCGGAAATATTCTTTTGAGACCTCCTGTATCCGTAAAAAACATTTATACAAAAATATCTGTGTATGTGTCTGTCTGCCTGTGGGCAGTATAGCCCCAAAACGAAAAGTTTGTTATATTACCAAAGTTGGTATTTGATTTTAGTATATTCCAAATTTGCGACACGAAGATTTTCAAGAAAACCCCCCACCCTAAACTACACCTTACATGGAAAGGTTTTCGAAAATTGTTATTTTCTCAAAAATGACTGTAACGATTTTAATTAAAACATCTTATATTAAGGATGTTTACATGACAAATAAACGGTATATCTTCAACCCTCTGAAAATAGCTTCTGAAGACCTCCTTATTGTGAAAGAATTTTGTATAACTGATAAACCGTAAGAGATAGATAAAAACTTACAAGAGTATAGATCTCATTAAAACATAATGTATGTCATATACAGCTTTTTCGTATCCAAGATGTTCCTTGCTATTAGTTTCAACTTAAAATACTTAAATATTTTCATACAGCAACTTGTCAACTCCTCCTAGTCATGCAAAGAAACGTATTTCAACTACATGGTAACCAGCTTTTAAAAGATTTGACAATCACTTTAGCCTACTGTATTTCCTTATTTCCCTTCTACTTACAAGAAAGCAATAAGAAAATTTCTGTTAATGTTTATCTCGAATAGCATGAAGAAGAGAAATACTATAATTTGTAACAGAGAAGCAAAGGTTCTGGAAATGGAGTTTTATTTATGAACTCCTTTTTCTCCTATGGTTTTCAGTGTATCATTCTATACTGGGCATAAAAGACCGCTTAATTTGGCTCAGAGACCTCTTTCCATAAAACTACCACAAGGAAGCCTGCTAAGGATTTTTACGCCCGGAAAAAGCCATCGTTCCCCGCCGGGTTTGAAGCCGCGATCTTGGGTATATGAAGCTCGCATGGTAACCAGTACACCACTAAGGGCGACGAGATGGAGAGAAAGTCATGTGAATGGAACATTTTAGATTTTGTTCTTTCTATCTCTTTGATCATATTGAACGATGAATAAAATCGGTGAAATGATGTTCAAATATTCTCGGGGTACATGGAGTCTAAGGGAGTCGAAATGGGATTTTCATAAGTTTTCCATTTCATGTTTTAATTGCATATAAATGTTTCAAACCTCTCCCTGAACTTGGTATTACTTTCATGGATGTACACTAACTAAAGAATGCTTAAAAACATCCTTGAAAATAATCCTGCGTAGTAGCTTTTAGAACTTTTTGGTACACCCACTTGGTAAAGCATCAATAGCTTTATAAGTATTAGTGTTAGAGAAGGGATATTTGTTTTATTTTGATCGGAAAGGTTTACTTTAGTTATTCACAGCATTGGCATCCAAATCATATATCCTACATGCAAAAGTTTGGAAGTACTGCAAAGTCATATTTGGAAAGCTAGGTTACATGTTTTAAAATGTTATATTTGAAAGCAATTATTGAAGAAGTGAAGTTGTCTTTACAAATGCCCCTTTATCTCAGTAACTAACTGATTCTAAGGGCTGAAATTTTTATCGCACATTTGCACCTAAATGAGCTTTATTTTAACGAAAACTGTTTATGCATATGAATTAGATTTTTTTAATTTCAAAATCTTATTTTTTTACAAAATGTTAAGAGGTTTATTAAAATAAATCATACTTCCCTTCTAATCATCAGAAGCATTATATTTTTCATTAATAATAAGCTGAGATAATGCGTCAAAGTTTAACATTAGCAAGATAGGACATTAAAGTTACAGGATATTTGTCTTCAGGATAAGGGAAAAATTTATCCGGGTAACTAACACCAAACAGATTCGATCTCGCAACCTCTTGGAATGTGAGGCAGAAATACTATCCACACACTACTAAAGCGGGCTTGTAACTCATTAAATGAGGAATTATTTTACAGATAAATAAAGGAATTTAATCCCTTCGTTATGATTTCAACACCTAAGCCTATTCATTACGTTTACAAGTACTTTTCTTTTCGGTGAATAGATAAGTAATTGCTATAAATATTTTTTCTTTCTCTAGACCGTATGTGCAATATACGTAGTGGGTATAGAAATTACTGTATTCCAGCTAAAATTTTGTTACCCACATTTCACACGCAATACATCTTTTGAGGACGCTGAATAATAAAACCATTTTAGAAAAACGTTCGCTTTCACTACATAGGCACCGCAGACGATGACACTGATTATATATGGGATGAAGTTGGAGCACTGATGGAAGGCGTTCGCGGAGGAAACCGTAAAACCCAGGGAAAACCGTAGAACCCGGAGAAAGCCGTAGAACTCGGAGAAAACCGTGGAACCCGGAGAAAACCGTAGAACTCGGAGAAAACCGTGGAACCCGGAGAAAACCGTAGAACTCGGAGAAAACCGTGGAACACGGAGAAAACCGTAGAACTCGGAGAAAACCGTGGAACCCGGAGAAAACCGTAGAACTCTGAGAAAACCGCAGAATCCGGAGAAAACCCGTCCTGCGCCGCTTGTCCACTGTAAATCCCTGGTGAACCCGGTCGCCTTGTATGTACAATGTGTATGCGTGTGATGTTTGTGTTTGTGGACAGTATAAGTTTTGGCCGCGCAGTAGCCGAGTGGATAGACCACTTGCCTCTCACCTAAACGGCCCAAATTCAATCCCAAGCAACCGCATATATTTATGGTGGACAATGCAGCGCAGGTTTCTCTGGCTCTCTAGCCATTGCATTCCAGCGGTGCTCCACCTTCATTCCATGTATCATCAGTGTCATCGCCTGCAGTGCCACAAGCAGTAAAAGCGGGCGCTAAACCTTATCAAAAATCAGTATAACTCAGAAGCAAAAAGTCGGGTAATATCAAACTCGGTATTTAAGTTTAGTATCTTCCAAGATCCGACACGAAGATTTGCAAGACTATCCTATATCCCAAACTACCCTTTACCTGGAACATTTTTCGAATTTTTTGGATTTCTAAAATGTTGCTATAACATTTTGATTATAATGACGCCTATCAAATATATTTGCATTGCAAATAAAGTATATATCCTCAATTTCTTTGGAATACCCACTGAAATTCTTTTCGTTCTGAATGAGTTTTGCATAACTGGTAAACTAGGAAGTAGACAAAAACTCGATACAAAAAAAATGTAGACCACTTAAATTACACAATTTATATCGTATGTAGTTTTTGTAGAGTTTACCATTTCAGTGATATTCCCTGTTATTGGTTTTAATTTGAAACTACTTGAACATCTCTCATATATTTCATATCTCTGTTGTTTAACTTATGACCTTGAAAGGAGAACCAAATTTAAACGAAAATCGAATAGCGACAACGAAAACAATTTACTATCGCTTTAGACTATTACATTTCCTTATTTCCCTAAAACCTATAGGAAACTAACTAATAAGGCCATTTCTGATAATGTTTATCTCGATTATCATGATACATAAAACGAATAATTTGTTGTAAGAATAGTTTGTTTGCAGAACAGATAGAGAAAGTCATGAAACACTATTTTATAAGTTTAAAAATAATTAAACTAATTTCATTACAAGGTGTAATTTTACAATCTTTGATGGATTTGGTGAATAAATTGTATCAAATATTTGTAACAACATCTTCTACAAACATTTTTATAGAACTGCACGGCTTGTTTCCAAAGTGACTTATCTCCATAAATTCACATTTTTCACAAAAGACAAATTTCATATAATTCCTTATCGTATTAAGGTAAAAGCCTAAGTTTTGGCATATGCAATTCTGGAATACTTGCAAATGCATCGATATATGTGAAAAAAATCACAGAGTTGCAGGAATGCTGTAACTGGGACTACATGACAGGGAGTTAAGTCATTTTGGCAGTTAACTAAAGCTTTATATAGATGTACACTGCAATATGTAGAAGTTGATATG
This sequence comes from Hymenopus coronatus, assembly GCA_030762935.1. NCBI lineage: Eukaryota > Metazoa > Arthropoda > Insecta > Mantodea > Hymenopodidae > Hymenopus > Hymenopus coronatus. The sequence goes on along the minus strand of CM060897.1, from coordinate 115,539,139 downwards.
AATTATTGATAAAATTAAAGTGATATATCTGTCATTCTTATGTTTATTATCATTCAAACACCATAACATCTAAATGGTAAATCAAAAGCCTTCAAAATGTTACTTTAATACCATACCAGATGAGATAATTGATTAAATTTTTAAACTTCACACACTATAAAGATAGGCAATACCAAACTTCTTTTTCCAATTGGAAATAATATTACTAGCTAATAATTAATTGTGACCTGACTTTGTGTTCTTAAATTATTCAAGTTTACAGTTTATAAACCTTAAAAACAAACAAAATCACTATAACAGCCAATGTCAATCATTTTACTATCACTAGAAAAAATAATATGGGCCTAAGCATCATCACTGACTTCCACATGACTGCAAGAAAATACCTACTTATAAAATGACATTGCAGGATAATCATCAATGATACTTAGTTCTTTTATAAGTAACTTGAAGCGTTCCTAGTGACTAAGAGGATATGAAACGTTTTGGAAATAAACACAGCTGGGAGATGCGTTACATTGGAAATAACATCAACTTTTAAAGGCTCCGATTTACGTCGTTTTGAACATTTAATAGAACTTATACCTTCATTGAAGGTATTCGTAATGCTCTGGTATGCTTAAATCCAAATCCTTTAAAATTGGAGGTACGACACTTTGGAAATAAGCCCTTCAATTGTTTTGTAAATTCTGCATTTAAAAAAAAAAGTGTAATGAAATAAATATACATAATTTAATATATAATAATCACAAATAATAACAATCACGGGTTATAAAATTAGCTATTAACAGACGAGATAAAAACAATTAGGTAGAAGGCAGATGTAGGAAGGGTGTTTTGGAACATAATAAACAATAAATCCATTAACTGAGATATGGGCGAACGCGAGCCATGTCTCAAAGTATCTCCCTCTATCGGAGCAGTGGCGTAATGCGATTCATAGTTTATAAAAGCTAGAAATCTCTGGATAGGTAGAGTCGGACTGAAACATGTAATACTGGGACCACGGATATCCCGGAATCTAGCCGGCTGCTCTACCACTGATCTATTATGGCAACCTACCGGCCCGGCATTAAGTTTCTCAACTGACTCATATTTAATGCCGTACCGGCATGCTAGTCTGGTAGCTCAGTCGTTGAGCAACCGGCTAGAGATCGGGACATCCGTGGTTCAAATTCCGGCTATGGCATTACATTTTTTAGTCCGACTCTATCTATCTCCTGTCCTATACATGGCTTGCGTGAAAAAAAAAAATGAAATTAACACTAGAAACGTCTGTTTATTAAAATGCAAGGTATTCATTAAATGACCGAACAAATATATGTATTTTATTATTATTATTATTATTATTATTATTATTATTATTATTATTATTATTATTATTATTATTATTATTATTATTATTATTATTACTGCAGATGTTCGAAACCTTAAGTATATAATACTTATAAAACTGAAGAAAAAATACAATATCACTTATAAACTTACATGAAAAATGTATAAACAATACTTTTACAGAAAATAAGCATTATCTTGCTTGAAATGACGTGTTGACTTAGCAATTTACTTTTTCTACATGTACCATGCACAGTGTATAGAGGAAATATTGTATGCCATCCAAAAATTTGCTACCGAGATTTCACAGGAAATATATGTTTTGGGAGATCCTGAATAAAAAAAAATAGAAAAAGGTCCATGTGTGTCTATGGACACCATAGCAAAAAAAAAACAAACTAAAAGACCGTTAAATACAAAACTTGTTGTTTACGTTTGGTTTAATCCAAAAGTGCGACATAATGATTTTCAAGAAACTTCCAGCACCCTAAACTACCCTTTACATGGACATTATTTTGAAACTTATGTTTATCTCAAAAATAGCTCTAAAGATTTTGATTAAAATGCTGTATATTTAAGCTATTGACATCACAAATAATCATACACCTTTAATTTTCTGGGGATAGCGTCTGCAGACCTGTTCATTCTGAATGCATTTTATTGGATTATGCATAACTGGTGAACCGTAAGAGATACACAAAATTTATATCTCGTTAAAACATATACATCATGTACATTTTTGTTGTAAAGTTGACTGTTTCCGCGATATTCCCTTTTTTTTTGTTTGTTGTTGTTTCTTTTTTTTTTTTTTTTTTGTTTTTTTTTGTTTAATTAGTAAACTTAGCATCTTCTCAATCGGGGTTAACCTTAGTTTCTTTTCTTCTTTTTTTTCTGGAAACGCAAAGTAAACCGAATTTCAGTTGTTCACATATCAATCGGTATTTAAATAATATTAATATCGCTTTATCTAAATATATTCCCTTATTTCGTTAATAATGTTTTTTTAGAATAGTATGTTTGCAGAACAGGTAGAGAAACTTATGTGAATGCAACACATCAGATATTTTGGTATATTTTGCAGAAAATATAAACTGAAGGATAGGTAGAGTCAGTTAGACCACCCGCCTCTCACCTAGACGGCCCGGGTTCGATCCCAAGCGACCACATGTGAAATTTGTGGTGGACAAAGCGGCGCCGGGGCGGTTTTTCTCCGGGTTCACCGGTTTCCCCTGCCATAGCATTCCACTGCTACTCCATCTTCATTCATGCATCATCAGTGCAATAAGTAGTTAAAGCGGGCGTTAAACACTGCTAAAAAAATGTGATGTGTTCCATTCATATGACTTTCTCTACATCTGTGTATAAAAGTATTGTTAGTAAGCTTATTCTTCTATTTAGTTCATGGTAATCGAGAAAAATTTAGCAGATAGTCTTAAAACTTGCTTCCTTGTAAGTAGAAGCGAAATATGGGAGTATCATAGTTTAAAGTGAAGTCAAAAGCTGGTTGCTCTACGACTGAAGTTCCTTTGTTTGTATGGACACGAGTTGACAAATTCCTGTATGAAAAAAGTACAAGTTTTTTAAAACCTGAAACAAAAAACAAGGAATATCTAAAAAACAATCAACTCCTCGAAAAACATGTATATAGCATAAATTGTGTGTTTTAATGTGCTCTACATTTTTAGTGTTGTAAGGTTTTGTCCATCTCTTATGGTTTAGCACTTATGCAATACTCGGTAAAATTCATTCAGAATAAAGCAGTCTTCAGAGGCTATTCCCAGAAAATTCAAGATATACATTTTATTTTTCAGGTAAATATCTTTAATATACGAAATGTTCGTCAAAATCCTTGGAGCCATTTTGGAGAAAATCAGAATGTTCGAAAAAAGTTCCATGTAAAGGGTATTTTGGGGTGGGGGATTTTTCTCAAAATCTTCGTGTCGCATCCCTGGAATATACTAAACTTAAATACCAACTTTGGTATTTTACCGACTTTCGTTTTTGAGTTAATGTGTTCACAGACACACGGACACACACACGGACCTTTTTCTGAAAATTCTTTTTTTGGATACAGGGGACCCTAAAACATATATTTCCGGTGAAATTTCAGTATCCAATTTTTGGGTGGAGTGCAATACTTTCTCTATACACTATGTACATAGTACGTGTAGAGAAAGTAAAAACTCACGGATCTCGCGGTATCCAGCCAGTTGCTCTACCACTGAGCTACCATGGCAACATACCGGCATAACATTGGATTTCTCAACTGACCAGCATGTTCCCGGTAAACCACAAGGTGATCTCAAATTATTTTGAGATGACAACCCCAATGGCAACTTACAATGCTGTAAGTACTTTAAGTCCCATTATTCATAGTTTTAGCCAACTATTAAGGACAATTAAGATAAATGTAATTGTGTAGGACAGGAGTTGCATAGACAGAGTCAAACTGAAAAACATCTCAAAATAATTTGATATCTCCATGCGGTGTATCGGGAAACATGCGGGTAGGTTGAGAAATTCAATGCTATGCGGTCATGTTGCCAGGTAGCTCAGTGGTAGAGCAACCACCTAGAGATCGGGAGATCCGTGTTTCAAATCCCGGCTATGGCATTGCATTTTTCAGTCTGACTCTATCTATCCAACTCCTGCCCTACACACGGCTTGTGTGAAAAAATAAATTAAAATTATTGGAAAATCGCTGTATTGGAAAATCGTTTGCATGAACGTAAATATATTTATTTTTATATTCATATTGTGTATTTTAGATAAATTAATTTACAATTGTAGATTATAATTATTTTTATGCAGTGCTTTACATCATTGCAAATTGATTAACAGCTATTTGTATTCCAAGTTAATTATATACGTATAACCTTTATTGTTTAATATGCTCTGTTTGTGGTAAACTGACTTTGGCAATGGTTATTTGTATATATAATAATATATTGGAAAATTTAAGTAAAAAGGCAATATTTACATAAATGATGCGATACTTTCAAGCGCAGCACTTTACATACTGTTGGTAGATGGCGATAATATATATATATATATATATATATATATATATATGACGTTCATTAGAGTTTGTACGAAACACACCGGTGGCTGTGGCAGCACTGTCCACGATGTGTGGAAGGATATTGTTGGTTTTCCGTATTTCAACGCTTTCAACCGTCAACAATGAAATTATGAACCAAATATATCATTTCCCTTGCATCAGATTGCAGAGGATTCCCTCGTCTTCCAATACCAAATTGGAGCAATACGAAAGTCATTTTATACCTAGGTAAAGCCTATTTAGCTTTAAGATGATCGTCGTCAAAACAAAACCCAGGTGACCAGTACACCGTTATTATGTAGCTTTCCGCCATTCGTGACAGAAATGTCATATTTTCGCTACCACTTGGCGCGTACACGAGGCATATTCTTATACAAAACGAACAAGAACATTCCAACACGCTTAAGCGTGACTAAATATTCTGTTAGGTATATTGGTGATACCATTTATAATAACAAAATACTTAGGTACACATGTAACAACTCTAAAAAACACTAGCGAAGAAATAAATAACATGTATGCGATAACTTACATTTATTCGCTCTCTGTAAGCGGCTCTGTCCCCTCCCGATCAGAATCGTCGTCTGAGCTGTTTATGCTGCTGCTTTTTAGTCTAAAGCTGATAACCAGATTATCAACGTATCACTAAAAATCTCCCAAAAGACGTTTCTTCTTTCGTTACATGTGACACTTTATTAACTGATGGCGGTGCATTCTTCACAAAATCGTCATATTCTTGCATCGCATATTTCACTTTTTCCGCTTAAAAGATTTTTCTTTGTGAGCACTACTTAAAGCTGTAGCCGAAATACCGATCAACTCAGATTTTCATTTCACCTCTTTTTTGTTGTGTTGGTATTTCTCACAAAACTTACAATGAACATTCAACAGTATAGATTTTTCACCACTAGTCAACGGTTTAACAGTGTTATCCTTTATGTAACTCGACGAAGATGCCAGAGGATACTCATGGCGTTTGTTCCCGATGCTTCTAAACAGCAACAACCAATAACCATTACTGTGTAAACAATATTGCGGAAATCAGGTGACCCGTACTAATAGCATGATGGACTTGAAGCTCTATTTACCGGTACAAATAGGTATTTATATAGAGTATTATACAATTTAAGAGTAAATTCATTCCATAATTAGATTGTTAGTATGGGATTACATTCTTGCGCGCTCTGCTAATGTATTACACCGCGGTACATTGACCACGTGGATCCATTTTGGCGCGGATCAACCTAAGACTGAATAGAAAAGAAATAAAAAGGTATCATAAATATTTCTATGTTTCTCAGTCACTAAAAACTGCTCTATCTAAATCAGAAAATCTAGAACTGGTCACAAAACGATTCTTTGTCTGAGACTAGGCAGTACTGGATAGTTGCGCGCGACCTTTGCCACCCCTCTTTCAGAGTGAGGTATTAAGAAGTAAGTCAAGTTTCAAGATACCCGCTCCCGTGGCCGCGCTTCTAAAGCGCCTCGCTTTGGTACTTCGTGGCGAATGGATCGTGGGTTCGAGTGCTGCCTTGGGCATGAGTGTTTGTATGCTTGTTAATGAGAATATGTGTGTATATGTAAAAAGAAAATAATAAATAAATAGGTCAAAAATGGAAATTTAGGAACCTGGAACACTCCGGAACTGTATTTAAAAAAAAAAAAAGATACGGCATATATTTGTAGATCCAAGTTTTGTATTTCACTCAAATATTGTACATCGAGATTTCGCGGTAATACAGGTTGTTATTCTTGGGAATAAATAAGTAAATAAAATACTCTGAAGTGTTCCATTCATATAACTTTCGCCACCCATTCTACAAACGAACTATTCTTACAAAAGGGATTACTTTATGCTAATCGAGATAAGCATTCGCGGAAATGGTATTACTACTTATTCCTTGTAAGCAGAAGAGAAATAATACTAAAGCCATAGCTGGTCACTATATGAAAAATTGAAGTTCCGTTCCCTTAGCGAGATCAGTAGTAAACAAAAACGAGATAAAAGGAAAGATAACCCCGTTTGAGAAAAGTTAACTTAAACTTGAAACCAATAACAAGAAATATCTTAAAAATGTCAATTCTACAACAAAAATGCAAATGCCATACACTGTGTAATTTACCGAGATCTACATTTTTGTGCAGTAAGTTTCTGCCTATTTCTTACAATTTACTAGTAATGCAAAATTCAGCACAATTCATCCAGAATAAAGAGGTCTTAAGAGGCTACTTTTGGAAAATTCAAGACATCCATTTTATTTGTGATGTAAATGTATATAATATACGGTATTGTAATCAAACCCGTTAAAGACATTTTTGAGAAAAAGATAATTTTCAAGAACATTTTTCATGTAAAGGTGGTTTTGAGGTTGGGGGATTTTCCTAAAAATCTCTGTGTGATATCCTTAAAAGATTAAAAGACAATAAACTTAAATGCCAAGTTGGGTATTTAGCAGTCTTTTAGTTTTTGAGCTATGCTATCCACAAACAGACATGCACATAGAGGTTTTTTCTAAAAATGCTTTTTTTGGACTCAGAGGACCCCAAAACATATACACATATTGAGTTTTGGGTGGAGTACAATAACTGCTCCATTGAATATGTACGTACAAATTACGCGTAGAGAAAGTAAAAAGACAGTTTTAGAAAACGGAAACATATACACATACAGTTTTGAGTGGAGTAAAATAACTTCTCTATTGACTATGTACAAATTACGTGTAGAGAAAGTAAAATGGCAGTTTAGAGAACGGAAGCTGAGGATATGCGATTCGCCTGGAAGCTAAATATAATTGAATATCGGATATAATGTAAGAGTTAGGAACTTTTTCTGTCCACTCTCTAGAGCTAAAAGTTTTGCCATTTGTATCGATGTTTCAATATTCTGTCCTTTCAATTCGGGTAAAACACTTTACCCGGAGGCGAACAAATGAACTAATTCTTGATTGTAGCGGCTAGAATATTGACATTTTGGACAGAAATTAATTAGCTCTCAGTTTCCAAATATGTCTATAATGTGATGTGAACAGTCAACTGGAATAGCTCTTGTTTCATGACTGAATTGCTAGACAACTTTGCTTAACTTTTGACCTTTGGCTTTGAACTATGTATTTGGAAATATAACTTTTGTATGCGGCTCAAGTAATAATAAAACTTTTAATGCATTCAAAATCAAAGTTGCATGTTCCATTTACATGACTTTCTCTGGTTATTCGGAAAAATATTATTTTTACATAAGCTAATACTTCTCTCTAATTCGTTCTAATTAAGATAAACATGCTATCATGAAAGCAGAAGGTAAACAAGGCAGTACACTAGGCCAAAGCTGTTGCCATATCATTGAAATTCTTTTCTTTGCATGGCCAGAAATTTACAAATTCCCGTATGAGAAAAGTTTAAGTATTTTAAGCTGAAATATATCGGAAATTGTCAACTCTATGAAAAAGTATATATGGCATTAATCGTGTGTTTTAAGTTTTAGTCTATCTCTCACGCTCTACTAGTTATGTAAATTCATCCAGAATGAAGAGGTCTTCAGAGGCTAATCCCAATTAAATTCAAGCTAAACAGTTTTTTTGCCATAAAATATCTTTAATATATGGCCTTTTAAGCCATATTGTTAGAAATGAAAATTTTCGACATTTTTTCCACGTAAAGGGTTGTTTTGGGTGGGGTGTTTTTCATTAAAGTCTTCGAGTCGCATTCTTAGAAAATACTAAACTTAAATATCAAGTTTGGTATCTTACCGATGTTTCGTATCTGAGTTATTGCACGCAATTTTTTTTTTTACTTTCTCTAGCACGCACTCACAATGTACATAGTAGTTAGAAAAATTATTGCATTACACCCAACTTTAATAACTTTAATAACTCGTTTTAAGATCCCCTGTATCAAAATCTGATGTATTCCATTTACATGACTTTCCCTACACCGCTGTGATAAATTATTGTTAAACAGCATATTCTTCTACCTATTTTATGATAATCGAAATAAACATTGGTAGAAATTTTCTTAATTACTTGCTTCCTTGTAAGCAGAAGGAAAATAAGGGACTATACTGGATTAAAACGAATGTCAAATCTCTTAAAAGCTGGTTGCCATGTGGTTAAAATCTATTTCTATGCGGGCCCAGGAGTTTACGACTTTCCTTGTAAGAAAGTTTTAAGTATTTTAAATCTGCAACAAATAGAAAGGAATATCTCAGAAATGGTCAGTTACACCAAAAAAAAACGTATATGACATAAATTGTGATTTAACATAATCTACATTTTTGTATAGTAAGTTTCTGTCTATCTCTTAGCGTGTATCAGTTACGCAAAATTCAGCAAAATTCATTCAGAATAAAGAGGCCGTTAGAGGCTATTCCTGGGAAATTCAACAAATACATTTTATTTGCCATAAAAATATATTTAATATACGGTATTTTAATCAAAATTGTTACAGCCATTTTTGAGAAAAGCAAAATTTTCGAAGTTTTTCCCAGCAAAGGCTGATTTGAAGTAAGGGGATTTTTTTCAAATTCTTCGAGAAGCATTCCTGAAAGATATTAATTGGTATTTTCCTTTTCCGGTTATCGTGTTCATAGACACACGGAAATACACACACACACATACATACCTTGTGGTAAAAATGCTTCTTCCTTTTTTGGATGCTGTTGACCTTAAGACGTGTATTTCCGGTGAAAACTCGGTATCGAATTTTTTGGTGGAATGCAATAGCTTCTCTATACAGTATGTACCCAGTATGTGCAAGAGAAGTTAAAAAGTATACATATAAAGAGTATTATTTAGATATATTTATAAATTTTGCAACTAATTTGGTCCTTAAGTGTTTCTATGTAACCGTAAGAGGCATACAAAGATTACAAGGTGTAATAACAATTTTATGATTATTATTATTATCATAATCATCATCGTTATCGTTGTTGTTGTTGTTGTTGTTGCGTACATTCATATCTCATGAGAAGACTGGTCGAAACATGCTTGTTAAAATCAACCTTAGCGAAACTCAAATATTCACAGATTCATATATTCCCAAAAATAAATAAGTGATGAGAAAACTAAGGTTGGAGACTTTTTTTTTTTTTTTATAGTGTTTAACGCCCGCTTTTACTACAAGTGGCATGGAATGAAGTTAGAGCACCGGTGGAATATGATGGCGGGGGAAACCGGAGAACCGGCAGAAAACCCGCCTCTGCGCCGTTTTGTCCACCACAAATCCCACATACGGTCGCTTGGGTTGTAACACGGGCCACCTAGGTGAGAGTCGAATGGTCTAACCACTCGGCCACGGCACGGCCATTCAAGTTTTTCGATAGCTCCTCTTCGACAAATTCATCTTCCAAAACAAACTACTTGGAGCACTGGAGGGAGATAGAGTGAGTGTGAGAGAGAAAGATAGAGGCAGAGAGAGAAATCGGAAATAAGAGAAAGGATGTAGAAGCTGCTTTTATATTATCCTTAGTTTCATTGTGACCAGGATTAATAATTTATTTTTTTTACTCTTTCTAGCACATATTTGCAATGCACATAGAGGAGAGACAATTACTTTCTCTAGAACGTATGTGAAATGTTCATAAAGGTAGAGAAAGTATTTTATTCCACCCAAAAATTCAATACCGAATTTCTCCGGAAATATATCTATGTTTTGAGTTTCCCTGAATAAAAAGTGTGATGTGCTCCATTCGCATGACGTTCTGTACATCACAATACCAAATTATTATTAAAAAGCATATTTTTCTATCTACTTTGATAATTGAGATAAAAATTGGCAAAAAGTGTCTCAATTACTTGATTCTTTGTAAGTAGAAGGTAAATATGGTAATACACACGGTTAAAGTCATAGACAAATCTTTTAAAACCTGATTGCCTTGTGGTTGAAATCGTTTCTATGCAGTGCCAGAATGTTATATTTTAAACAATTGTCAATTCTACGAGAAAAACATATACGACATAAATTGTGTGTTTTAACGTGATCTACATTCTTTGTGTAGTAAGTTTTTGTCTATCTCTTATGGTTTACGCGTTACACAAAATTCAGCAAAATTCATTCAAAATAAAGAGGTCTTTAGAGGCTATTCCCAAAAAATTCAAGATATACATTTTATTTTCAATACAAACATATTTAATGTACGGCATTTTAATCAAAATCGTTAGAGCCATCTTTTAGAAAATATAAATTTTCGTGTTTTTTTCATGTAAAGACAAGATGGAGGTGGGGTGATTTTCTTGAAAATCTTCGCGTCGCAACCTAGGAAGATGCTGAACTTAAATACCAAGTTTGATATTTAACAGATTTCTTGTTTCTGGGCTATTCTGCCCATTGACACGCACACGGACATTTTTCATAAAAAAGTTTTATTTTTATTCAGATAGTCTCAAAATATTTATTTCCGGTGAAATCTCGGTATCGAATTTTAGGGTGCATTACAATCCTTCTCTAAACAGTGTATATAAATAGTACGCGTAGAGAAAGTAAAATGCATCTTTAGAAACATGTTCTCGCGTGCGGGTGTGTGTGTGTGTGTCTGTGTATGTGTGTCAGGACAGCTTAAAAAAGAAAAGTCAGTTAAACACCAAACTTGTAAATACAGAAAGTATAGCTTTTCTCACAAAAATTCGATACCAAAGTTTCCTGGAAATACTTATTTTAGGTCCTCTCTACCCCCGCTCAAAAAAAAAAAAAAAGAGCTTTAGAAAATGGTTCGTGCGTAATTCGATAGCATAGTTAGAAAACCAAAATTCGGTTAAATTCCAAACTCTACATTTAAGTTCAGTATTTTGCACGTATGCGAAACGAAAATTTTCATATAATTCCCCCACTTTCAACTACCCTTTACATGGAAAATTTTTCGAAAGCTTTGATTTCATAAATGGCTCTAATAATTTTGATTAAGCTATCATATGCCTAAAATATTTTTATGAACAAAGTAATGTATATATTGAATTTTCAGGGAATAGCTTTTGAAGAACTCTTTACTCTGTCTGAATTTTGTATAAATGGTAAATCGTAAGAAATAGACGAAACCCTGTAACACAAAAATGTACATCTCGTTAATACATACAGCTTATAGTAACTTTTTCTATAGTTAACCGTTTTCCATGTTATTGGTTTCAATTTTAAGCTACTTGAACTTTTCTCAAACGGGAAGTGATATTTCTGTTCGTCGCTCTTTTGTTTACTCCTAGCAGGTAAAGAGAACGGAATTTCTATTTTTTCCCAAAGCCATTGGTCATGAATTCGCTTATTTCTTTTCTAATTACAAAGAAGCAAGTAATAAGACAATTCCTGTTAATGTTTGTTTCGATTAGCATGATACATATACAATAATTATCTTCTATAAGAAAAGTTTGTGCATCCTCTTGTCTCATCCTCCCTCCCGAAGATGCCCATCCTGAGGCGTAGGTACAATAAGCTAGGTTTAGTTCGGTATCTCCTCAGATTGAGCTTTATTCTATCCTATGAAGTATAGATAGAAGAATGAGTCTTTGTAAAAATGGTTCATTGCAGAAGAAAGTCATATGAATGTAATACCAGATAATTTTTTTTTCTTCAGAGAATATGTTGCCCATACCTTTTAGATAAATATTATATAAGGGTTTGTAGAAAAATTTGTCTTTCTCTGCAGCCGCGGTAATTTTTTGCAGTTCCTTTGTGTTATTTTTATCTGTAACATTTACAAAGTGCGGAGGAAATATGAAAAACCGCACAATGAAGATAGAGCAGCAATATTCCGTCGGCTTTTAGAGGCAAAGGAGTTTAAATATTTTTGTGGTATCCTGTGTAAGCGCATTCCAAGCTTTTTACCTTGCCGTTTTTTAATAAACCTATTTCAGCACATATCTTCAGCACGCACCACGTTTTTCTGTGCCTTTGTTTACAATGTGATGGCTGATGTGGCGTACCACATCCTCCCGAAGCATCCTGTTGTCGCAAATCACTAGAACCAGCGCCCATTTCACAATTCTAAATGAACACTTTCATGTGGCTGCGATAAAAAAAGAAGAGTGAAAAGCGTGGAACATCAGAGCACACGAAGGAGGAATTCGTTATCGTACGTTATTCCTTCATTAGAAATTGACGTCTCACAGATAAGTTTTATTTTCGTACACTCAAGGGGCCACATACCCCCCCCCCCCCGGGACAAAAAAAAAGCTTACAAAAGCTTAATCTTTCATCTATTTCATGCAACTCTAGACTTTGTTATATATTGCCCTCTATATGCTCGGGAAACAAGGAAATACATTAAGCTAAAGCAACAGTCAATATTTTAAAAGCTAGTCCCCGTGTGATCATATTCAAATTAGGTTGTCTTTGCATGTCCAATAATTAAAAAAAAAAAAAAAAAAGATATGATCATTTCCAGCTGAATAACGTATCAAAATCGGAAAATTAGAGCTTATAACAGCAATATTTCAAAAAAAATATACAGTCATTGTGTGGTAAGTTGCCAGAAAATTCAAGATATACATTTCGTTTTCTATATAAATAATGCAGTTTAATAAAAACATCAAAATAATCGATGCACATCGATATGTTCCATTCAACAAGCTTTTCATTTGTTTCATGCAAATCTGATAAACCTAGTAGAAATGATTTTATAATATATTTCATTATAGTTATTTAAGCGAAATAAGGAAATACATTAAGTTAATTAAGCGATACTAGGCGACATTAAAATCTTTTAAAAATTGGTCACCATGTAAACTAATTTTAATCAGTTTCTTTTTGCATAGCCAGGAGCAAAAAGAAGGGGGGGGGAACCAGATACGACTGTTGACATTCTAGTTGAGAAAAGTATAAGCATTAGACATTTTAAACCTATAATATACATTCTCTTGAAAATTGTTAACCAGATGTGGCTCTTTATGCAGTACCTAAGATTTTGTTCATTTATTATTGTTTACAAGCTACACAATATATATATATTCTATTTGCCATATATATAACAACATCCTTAGAGGCACTTTTGATCAAAATCAAAATTTTTCAAAACGTTTCCATGTAAATGATACATTGGAGTGTGGAGCTTTTCTGGAAAATAGCACGACGTTTAAAAATGGCAGCTTCCTCGTGTTCAAGATATTTGGTATTTGTGCGTGTATAGGTCTGAACAGTATATCTCAAAAACATAATTCGAATAAATACCAAAATTGGTTTAGTAATATCTAGAGATGGGATCAAAGTTCTCCTAATTCAAAATATACTTTCTTGTTTACAAACCTTTAATTAATACCTCTTCTCACTTATGGAGCTTCTATATGGTCCACAACAAATAAAACTAATATACATAAACTTTAAGTAGAACAAAATAAATTTCTTCGCAGAGTTACAAATGCACCATTGTTTGTAAGGAATGCACAGCTTCATCACGAATTTAACATCCTTCCAATATAAAAGTATATGAAACATCTCTTGATGACATTTTTCAGAAAATTAAAAAAAATGTTACTGGCGCTCAAGCATATGACCTGCAAATCAAAACTACACTTAAAAGGCTGCAAAGAAAGTTACTACTGAGCTTCATATCAAGCGACACAAAGAACTCCTGTTAATAATTATTCACACATTTTAGAAAAATCTAATTTCAAATTTTGACTCTATTATTATTACATTCACTTTATAGTTTATTTTAATTGAAACATTTATGTAAAGTTGTATTACATTTTTGTAATAATAGTATCTCAGTATATGATCGAGGAGCCAACATGGTCAAAATCAAATGTTAATGTATTTAATGTTTCTGTTATGTTAGCTTTTCTATGTTAACTGCTGGTCTGTCAAAAAGAAAGGAAGCTGATGTGCTCCATTCACATGACTTTCTCTACATCTCTGTAAGAAATTATTGTTAATAAGTTTTTTGTTCTATCTATTTCATGCTAATCAAGATAAATATTAGCAGAAACGATGACTAAAACTTGGTATTTAAGTTTAGTATCTTCCAGGGATGCGACACGAAGATTTTAGAAAAATCCCCCCACCCCCAACTACCCTTTACATGGAATTTTTTTCGAAAATTTTGATTTTCTCAAAAATGGCTCTAACGATTTTGATTAAAATTTCGTATATTAAAGATATTTACCTGAAAAATAAAATGTATATCTTGAATTTTCTGGGAATAGCCTCTGAAGAGTAGTTTATTCTGGATGAATTTTACTAAATTTTGAATAACTGCCAAACCGTAAGAGATGGACAAAAACTTATTACATAAAAAATGTAGCGCACATTAAAACTCACAATTTATGTTATATACATTTTTCTCGTGGAATTCGTCGTTTTTGTGACATTCCTTATTTTTGGTTTCTGCTATGAAAAACTTGTACATTTCTCATACAGGAATTTGTCAACTGCTGTCCATACAAAAAACGAACTTCAGTGACATAGCAAGCCGCTTTTGATTATCACTTTAACCTATGGTACTCCCTTATTTCACCTCTACTTACAAGGAAGCAAGTAATATGGCTATTTCTGCTAATGTTTTACTGACTAGCATGAAGTTAATAGAAGTATAAGTTATTTAAGAATAATTTGTTGCAGGGATATAGAGAAAGTCATGTGAATGGTACACATTAGATTTTTAAATATTCCAGTCTTCATTTATTTATCCCGAAGGATGGATATTTAAGGTTGGTACATGGCAACCATTTATATGCATTTCTGTACAATTGACCATTTTAACAAAACCTGTACTGTAGCTATTTGTGCAAACTTTATGTTAATTTAGTTTAAACAAATTAAATAATACTCTTTTGCAAGAATTCTTTCTTTAGGTTTTATAAAAATAAACAGCAGCCGGTAGAGACAGTCAAATGAACACATTTAACACTCGAGATGTTTGTGCAAAGTCTCCTATTCAATAAATACCTTATTCCAATCTCACCGGAAACTATCATGGTTTACACGAAAAGTTCAATGGATTCATATCTTGATATACTGGAAAACTGGTTCATTCCACTCCTGGAAACCAACAGTGTGGGCTTCATTTACCAACAGGATGGTGCTTCGTATCACTTCGACCGCAATGTTGGTGAATTCTTAAATATCAGGTTGGGTAATCGATTGATCGTCTGTGGTGTGAACGTTTATTAGACATTCCTATTATAGCCTCCACGTTCCCCCGACTTAACTACACATGCTTTTTTTCTTCAGTGCAATGTAGACAGTTTAGTATTTGTGCGTCGTTTATTTACTTATTGCGAACTGATGTCACGGTGCAGTTGAATAAACTGATAGGGAAATATTCCTTCAAGCGTGAAATGAATTGGATTATTTCCGGTCCTGATTTGATAACTGCAGTTTTATTAATGAGTCAATTTTTAAATAATTTCGGAAGTAATAATTGAATTAGGCATACGTGTGTTTGTAACTAAGATGTTTTGTGAATCTACATAAATTAATATACGGACAGTAAACTCAAATTGCACTTTTTGTATATGCACTATGGTGTAGATTTCATTATAATATATAATTTATGTCATACACATTTTTTGCGGGGTTAACATTTCCGAGATATTTTTTGTTATTAGTTTTTAGCTACTTTAATGTTTCTTGTAAACTTTATTTTTCATACAAATGTCTAATATATGTACTTTAATCAAAATGTTTAGAGTCATTTTTGATAAAAAAAAAATCCAAAAAATTTTCCATATGAAAGGTATTTGGGAGTGGGGTGATTTTCTTGAAAATCTTCGTGTCGTATCCTCAGAGGAAAGTAAACTTAAACAACAATATTTTTCTAAAAACATTTTTTTTGAATTTAATAAACTCAAAGCTTATATTTTAAGTGAAATCTCGACATCCACTTTTTTGGTGGAATAAAATATATTCTCTACATACTATATGTGTTCTATTCACATGACTTTCTCTACCTGCTTCACAAACAAAATCTTCATACAATATCATTCTTGTACCCACATCATACTAATAGGGATAAACATTAACATTGTTATTTGCTTCCTTGATGTAGAAGGAAAATATGGAAATACTCTAGGTTAAGGCATTAGAAAAATCTTTTAAAGCTGGTCGCTATGCGAAACAACTGAGAGTCGGCTGTCTTTCGCACGGTCAGGAATAGACCAAAAGAGAGATGAAGCGAAACACGACCTTGAGAAAGGTTTAAATAGTTGAAAATTGAAATTATTAGCAACAAATGTCTCACAAACGGTTTGCTTAACATGAAATGCATTTTTTTGTTTGTTTTAATGAAATCTATAATTGTATAAGTCATTCAAAACGAAGAGGTCTTCTGGGACTATTCCCAGAAAATACAAGATATACATATTATTTCTCATGTAATTACTTGCAATTAAGGTTATTTTAATCAAAATCACTAGAGCTATTTTTGAGAAAATAAAAATGTGTAAAAAAGTTTCTAAGCAAAAACTAGTTCGCAATGTGTGCACTTTCTTGAACATTTTCGTGTTGAATTCTCGGAAGATACTCAACTTACATATTAAGTTTGATATTTAACCCACTTTTTGTTTTTGTATTATCGTGTTCACACACTCACATGGAGCTTTTGCTAAAATACCTTTTTTTTTGTTTTTTTTAATCAAGTAATTTTGGTTGGAATACAATACCTACCTTCTAGGTACTAGAGTGCATATTAATAGCATATTACCAAAACTAGCCAATATTGAAAAGAATCGGAAAAACTAAAAAGTATCAAAAAAGTGACTGTGCTATTATTGACATCAACTAATCACATTGGAGAAACTAAAGCGTGTTTCAATTGGTTATTTCTACAAAATACACTTAAATGAATACCGTATCGAATAATAGCTTCTTTGAAACATCTTATGTGTTCCATTCAGATGACTTTCTCTATATCTCTGCAACAAGTTATTGTTATAAGAAGCTTGTTCTTTTATTTACTTCTTGCTAATAGAGAAAATCTTTAGCAGAAATGGTCTTATTACTTGCTTCTTTGTAAGTAGAAGGTAAATAAGGAATACACTAGGATAAAGAATAGTCAAATCTTTCAAAAGCTGCTTGCTATGTGATTGTAGTTCTTTATTTGTATGGCCAGACCTGACAAATTCCCATATGAGAAAAGTATGAGTGTTTTAAAGCTGAAACCAATAACAAGGAATAGCTAAAAATGGTTAACTCCAAGAGAAAAAATGTATATAATTTAAATTGTGTGCTTTAACGAGTTCTACATGTTTGTTAAGTACATTTCTTCTATCTCTTA
Source organism: Hymenopus coronatus (assembly GCA_030762935.1). NCBI lineage: Eukaryota > Metazoa > Arthropoda > Insecta > Mantodea > Hymenopodidae > Hymenopus > Hymenopus coronatus. Next base: position 115,521,551 of record CM060897.1, on the reverse strand, counting down.
CGGTTTGCCAATTATACAAAATTCAGAATAAAGATGCCTTCAGAGGCTAAAATTAAAGAAAATTCAAGAAATGCATTGTATCTATCATGAATTTTTTTTAAAATACAATATTTAAATTAAAAATGTTAGGGCCATGTTTGAAAAAATCAAAATTTTCGAAAACGTTTCCATGTAAAGGGTAGTTGATAGTGGTGGGGATTTTCTTGAAAATCTTCGTGTCTCATCTTTGGAAGATACTAAAGTTAAATACCAACTTTGGTATTTAAGGGACTTCGTTTTTGAGCTATGCTGTCCACTAACACAGACGGACCTTTTTCTAAAAATGCTGTTTTTTGATTCAGGGGGACCCAAATAATGCATTTCCGGTGAAATCTCTGAATTGAATTTTTGGGTGCATTACAATATTCTTTCTATATATTATGCTCATAGAACGTGAGGAGAAAGTAAAAATTGTTACATCCATTTTTGAGAAAATTCAAATTTGCGAAAATATTTCCATGCAAAAGGTGATTCGCGATGGGGAAGGGAGGATATTCCTGAAAAACTTCGTGTTGCATCCTGAACTTCAATATTATTAACATTTGGTATTTAACCGACTTCCATTTCTGTATCGAGCTTTCACTAAAATGCTTTTTTTTTGGACGAGGGACCTCAAAACTTATGTTTCCGGTGAAATCTCGACATCATATTTTTGGGTGCAATGCAATACCTTCTCTATCTACTACTACTACTCTACTATATATACGTATATAGTGCATGCAATGTAAGTAAATGCGAGCCGAAATTGAAAAGAATCAAAAGAACTAAAACTTATCAAAAAAGTGACTGTGCTGCTTTTGACATTACTGATCACATAGCAAAAACTAATGAGTATTTTAATTAATTTTTGTACACATATACTTAAATGGATACGGTATCTAAGGATAGATAGTTTGCAAAATGTTTTTTTAAGGTTTAAAGCCGTTCTAGTCCTTTCACTCAAGTGTGTTTTCTTAATTTTTCAAGACTGCCATATATTCCTTCGGGTCATCTAACAGCATTTTAAAATAAAGAAAGACTGCATTTATCTCGCGTATAATGAAATGGTGGGCCGAGTGAACTAACATGTTTAGTCATGTGAGGAAACAAGAGACTTTCTCAGCTCTGGACATTTAGTTGCCAAGATCTGGAAGGAGTTCACCAAGGTTTCGAAAAACAAGAAAGAGAGCGAGAAAACTATGAGCTTGCTGACCAAGCAAAGAATAGTTTGAGATGTTGCCAAAATGTCCACAGTAAGTTTATCTGAAAATCTTATGTTGGCTTCCTCTTCATGCTTGTAACCTTTTCGAACCTTGTTTCGTCAACTGCGGACTGAGTGCCGTGGAGTCTGGAGTTTTTCCTCAACAACATGTAATAACAGAGATGTTGTTCAAATATCTTTTACTTCTAAATTAATATTTACTCCCATTTGTATGAAGGAAACAGGTTTCAGAAAGTTTGGGCTCTAGTCAAAGAGTGGTCAATTCCCAAACCAGAAGTTTCAGCAGCTTTAACCCGTCTAGACGTTGAATTGACTTGAGAAAACATTTTTGCAGTGCAATATCACATGACTTTTTCTATCCTTGTCGTTATTAACGGGTATACATGCTATTCTTATTAAAATGTTTCTGTCTATTTCAATATATAGATAACCTTTGCTGAAATTATTACAGTTAACATTTCGTTGTAAATACAAAGGAAAATACGATAGTCATACTATGCTTGTGTGGAAAGTAGTTATTGGTTTTGAAAAATTCTGACGTGTTCCATTCACATAATTTCCACATCTCTGCAACAGATTATTGTAAATAAGCTTATTATTCTATCTACTTCATGCTAATCGGAATAAAATTAGTGGAAAGAATTTAACTAAATACTTCTTTGTGAATAGAAGGGAAACAAGGGAGTATACTATGCTAAAGCGATAGTCAAATGTTTTAAAAGTCGGTTGCAATGTGGTAGAAATTTCTTTGTTTATAAGGCCAGGAGGTGACAAATTCCCCTACAAGAAAGCTTAAGCATTTTAATGCTGAAACCAAATAGAAAGGATTAACTCAAAAACGGTGAACTCCACGAAAAAATGTGAATAATATTAAATGTGTATTTTAACGAAATTTACATTTTTTTTTATATATTTTCGTCTATATCTTACAGTTTAACATTTATGTACAATTTAGCAAAACTCATCCAGAATAAAAAGTTTTTCCGTCGCAATTCCCTGAAAATTCAGGATATATACTTTATATTACATTTATATATCTTCAATATGAGGTATTTTAATCAAAATCATTACAGACATTTTTGAAAAAAATCAAAATTTTTGAAACTTTATTCGTGTAAAGGGTAGTTTGGGATGTAGTCAAAGTCTGTGTCACATCCTTGAAAGATACTAATTTGAACAATCAAGTTTGGTATTTTAGCGACTTTCAGTTTTGAGTTATCGTGTTCAAAGACACACACACACACACACACACACACACACACACACACACACACACACACGGAGTTTTTGCTAAAACTGGTTCTTTTTGGATATAGGGAATCAATAAAATGTGTATCTCGGTGTGCAATTGTTGGATGGAGTGCTGTACCTTCTCTAACTATGTAGATGTACTTTGTAGGGAAAGCAATAAGAGGTAATCCAAAAAACTGTTGACCGTAAAGATGGGTGAAACATCTCATATATATATTGACCGCTGCAGCCCCGCGACCTGTTTACTTGACAGCCTGAGTGGAATTTTCCGAGTCAACAAACACAAACAGATATAGCTAATACAATATTAACCACGCTTTTAAAACTAATATTAATTTATTAGTCTTGGTTTCCATTTATACAAATATGTAACTGTGCTGTCAACCAGCACATTTTACCTTGTCCAATAATTAATCATTTCTATTATTTCATTTATTCAAATAAGATTTAAAAGTTTCATTATTTTTTTTCTTTATACTGTTATCAATATTGTGATAATTGTAATTGTTTTCTCACAGAAACCTTGTGTAGGACAGGAGTTTGATAGGTAGAATCAGACTGAAAAATTCCCGATAGGTAGCCGGTTGCCCTGCCACTGAGCCACAATAGCAGCACGCCGGCATAGCATTTAATTTCTCAACTGACTCGCATGTTTCCCGGGAAACCACAAAATGATCTCAAATTATTTTGAAAGGCAATCCCAATTGCGACTTACAATATTGCAAGTATTTTAAGTCCCAGGATTTATATTATAGCCAACTGTTATGGACAATTTTGATCATTTTAATTGTTTTCTATCCAATTTCGGTCCTGCACACGATTTCTGTGTTGGCTGTACTCTGAAACCTGGGATTAAAGTACTTACAACATTGTAAGTCACCGTAGGGGTTGTCATCTCAAAATAGTTTGAGATCACCTCGTGGTTTACCGGGAAACATGCGAGTCAGTTGAGAAATTCAATGTTTTGTCGGCATGTTACCGTGGCAGCTCAATGGTAGAGCAACCGGTTAGAGAGGTGTGAGATCTGTCGTTCAAATTCCGACTATGGTGTTGAATTTTTCAGCTAGACTCGTATTCAGAACTTCTTCAACGACGTAAAGAAGTGATTTACGGAAAATGTTTTCAAATTAACGAGGTGAAAAACCAAAAACTGTTATTACTCTTAAGGACTCAACTTAGAGACAGAATAACAATTTCCATGCTGAATCTCAATGAAATATATATTACGGTTTATTGAAAACTATAGAAACTATCATAATGAAAAATGTAAAAACGTATAATAGATGAGGCTAAACATTTTTATGCAAATATAAACACACGGTGATAACGTTAATGTTATCCTAAAACAGTTATAAATAGCTATAAAAATTAAAAACAAAGTGTACACATATATATCTTTCTAAAATTGTTATTTTTGGTTAAAATGTCATAATAATTCACTGCGTATATAAAATAGTGTACTTTTAAACTGGTTACATAGTTTAAGTGTCTCAATGTAGTTGGTTAGAAGAAAAATGTACCTAAAAGAAGATATGTGAACATATTGCAAATTGTCTTGTTTATTAAAAATAAACAAATTAGCAATTGTTAACTTTGTAATGCCAGGAATTGAATAATTCCCGAATATGAAACGTTTTAAGAATTTTGAAACAAACAAGTAACAAAGAATATCGCAAAAATGGTCACAACGGTCACGAAAAATGTATATGATATACATTGTGTGTTTTAACTGGATTTATTTATTAATTGTTACGCAGTAAGCTTTGACCAGTTTAATAGTTATGCAAAATTCAGAAAAAGTCATCCAGAATAAACAGGTATTGAAAGGCTAATCTCAGAAAATTCAAGATTTCCATTTTATTTGTAATGTAAATATCTTTAACATGCGATATTTTAGTCAAAATTCTTGATTTTTTTCATGTAATGGGTAGTTTGGGTTGGGGGAATTTTCCTAAAAATCTTAGTGTCACATCCCGAAAATACAAATTATAATTGCTATGTTCGGAAATTTACTGACTTTTTGTTTTTCACTAATGTTCAAAGACACACGGACAAACACACACGTAATCACACTCACACACAGACCTTTTTCTAATAATGCTGCTTTGGATTCAGGTGTTTCAAAAATGCTGTGAATACTCAGCATGGAATTTTTGGGTGGAATACAATACCTTCTCTATGTACTTGTACATACGTACTAGAAAAAGTAAACAGACGTTTGGTTAAGAAGTGTAAATAATAAATTCTACCTTGCATAAAGAAAACTCATGAAAGTTTTACATGCTTATCGTCTCATGAACTCCCACTAGACAAATTTTGTGGGATGCGAGACCGACGCTATGAAATATTATCCTTAAGACCAAAATGTTGAATAAACCCGATGTTTCCAAGTCATTTCCCTCTCATATTTTACTTCTTATGGAAAAAAATGCGTTTTAAACAGCAGCCTTACATGGATACAAGACTGAGATGTTTGCTATGAAGTGGAAAGAAGGAAAAGTGTAGGAGTTCTTACAAGATTATGAATGCGGGAAAAACAGGGAGAGGCGGGGGATTTGCACAATCGCATCCAATCCCCTTGATGTCTTTCAACGTCACAGATTGCAAGGGAAGAGAAAATGTGGTCATCCATCCCGATACCAAAAAATCCAACTCCCACTTTCCTAGTTTGTTCCATTCAATTGAAACCCTCCTCCACAAGACCAAACCATTGAGTGCAGGGGGCATACAACGAGGGTTGCATCACAATTCCAACGCAGTTTAACCCCTACAGTAATCTCTGCCTACAGCTTTCATTCATACACGTTCATCTGTTAAATTGAAATAGTCCTTCTCGTTCGACAGGAACAGAATAGATTAACGGAAACGACCATTCAAACAGATACTCTAAAAGGCTTTTAAATTATGCTCTAGCGGTTACATAGGGTGAGGCAGGTAGGTATACTTGTCAATACGCATTATCTTATTACTTTCTCCAGCACACATGTACAATGTACTTGATAGATATCGAGATTTCACCGGAAATATATGATATAAGGACCTCTGAAAAAAAAAATTAAAATAATTTTGTGTTGTCAAAGCTGAAAACGTAAAGTCGTTTGAATACGAAACATGGTAGAGTAATTCCTGGAAAGATAGCGCACCGTGAGAGTTTATATATTAAGGGAAATAAAGGATTACACAAAGCTAAATTCTAAAGTGATGGTCAAATCTTTAAAGATCTTGTTGCTACGTGATGCCATTTATATTCGTTTCTCTTCGTATAGCAAAGATAAAACAAAAGAAAAAATGAATGGCGACTTCCCATTTAAGGAAAGTATAAGTATTGAAAAATTACATGTAATGAAATAAGTAAGACCATGTCTATTAATGTTTTTCTGGATTAGCATAAAGTAGATAAAAGAATAAGCTATTGTAAAATATATGTGTCAGATGATCTCAGGGTACCAGATGGTCATTTTGAATAACTTATATTTATGGCGTTAACTATAAAGTCTCCGATAACCTGATATCCGAGCTACTGACATTGTCCGACGCATTCTGGATCGACGTCAACAGAAAGGGCAGTATTTAGTTAAAAGTGTTTACTTCAAGAACATCAAATTGTACCATGTGAGCTGACTGGTACTCGGGAAATACTTTGAGTTTTCTCTTCCTTAACTCTCTATCTATATATTCTTCCAATTTCTCTAATTAATATTAAAACCATTGTGTCTACTTGCATCTATGGCATATTTGTGTATAGCTCCCGATCTCTCCCTGAGGTCACCTTCTTCCCTCTCGTATGAGCAAGCACCAGCTGCACCTCCTGATACTACTAACCCCTAGCTAAGCACGGCGATAGGGATAACTCCTAATCCACAACGAATATTCTACAATAGATAG